>ML820073.1:0-32903 GCA_009831015.1 Picea engelmannii | reverse complement strand
AGAAAATGTTTCCTATGGGGTGTGGCATAAAATGAAGCCCCTGAATCTACTACCCAAGACTCAAAAACATTATCTATAGAAAGAATCAAATCATCTTGTAACACATCACCTGTTACATTTGCTTCCCGATTTCTCTCTTCCTATCCATCTCTTTATTTCTTTGGAGCTCTGCAATATTTCTTCAGATGTCCTTTCTTCCCACAATTCCAACACTCTATCTTTCCAAGTCTGTATTTGGATCTTCCCTTCCTAGAATTCCCGTGGTTCCCTGGTCCCTTTCCTCTATCCTTTTGTCTTCCCCTGTTCTCCATGTTCAACGCATTACCTGATGTCTCACCTGTGCTTTTCTGTCGCATTTCCTCACTAAGGATAACACCAACAACATCATCAAATTTTAAAGTATTTGAACCAGAGATAGAGTTACTTACAGTCATGACCAAGTCGTTCCATCTTTCTAGCAATGAGCACAAGATTAGAATATCCCTGACCTCATCATCAAAGTCCACTTTTATAGAACTTAGTTGATTAATAAGTGTATTGAAATCAATTAAATGATCTGCAACAGACCCACCTTCTGACATTTTCATATTAAATAATATCTTCATTAGAAATGCCTTATTGGACACCGAGGGTTTTTCATACAATTTAGCCAGTGCATCCATCAAACCCTTCATTGTCTTTTCTTTCGAAATATTGAAAGCCACTGATGCTGCCAGGATCAGCTGTATCATTCCTAGAGCCTTTCTATCAAGAATCTCCCATTATTTTTCCTTCATAGCTGTCAACTTCTTTGCTACTCTGAAAAATGGTAGGAATAGATCCTTCTAATATATATAATCTTCCATTTGCATCTTCCATAACTGGTATTTTTGGCTATTAAATTTCTCGACCCTAAACTTTCCATCTTCCGCCATTGCTCCCACTCGAACCAGGAACCCTCTTTTCCTGCAAGTTACCTTTCACTCTGATACTAGTTGTTAGAAAAACAGGATCGTGGAGCAATAAAATAAAACAAATGCGGAAAAAAAACACAGAAGATACATAATAAAATAGAGACACAAATATATGTGGTTTACCTAGTGTGGGCTACGTCCACCAGAGAAATTGCCAGGTCCTTCCTTTATTATTATCTAGCAAATGAAGGGATACAACCTACAACAAACCCATTGTAACTTCCTCTTATTTCTCTCATAGTCTCCTATATCATAATACAATACTCTCCATAATGCATAGCCGCAATACATTTCCCTCATAACAGAGGGTTTCCTTCTAGGTAAGAAACCCTAACATAATTTCTACCGTTAGATCTACGACTTTATAATGAACAGTCCAAATTTACAATGAAATTACAATATACATTTACAAGGTAATTTTTCCTTCAGGGGCTTCACCCTCGAACCCCCGCTGGGGGTCCGCTTTCCCTCGAACCCCACAGTCGGGGGGATAGCCCCCCCAAACCCCGCAAAGGGGGTAACCCCCCTCTACACTCCCCCGCGTGGAAGAGTGTACATACTTATGAGGTGTAAATACTTCATGGGGTATAAATAGGGATGAAAAGAAAAGACCTCTGAATCAAGAAGATAATCAGGCTCCACAACCAACAAGCATGGGGAGCCAATGCAGATCATGACAAATTTGGTCATTCAGTAATCTCGATGAGTTTGGAAGATGTAGCATTGCCAGAAATAGTATTTTCGGTTGTGAACTATTTACAAGAAAAGAGGGTCCTGGAGTTTGACTGGCACCAGGTTGCCAGGAAAAGTTGGACTACTCGCCAGGGTTTTGGTAAAAACCATGGCCTTGACTATCATAGGGTAACTCCATCTATTGGGTTATCATCGACTGACTCCTGAAATTAGATGACGTAGCTTGTGTGAGGATTTATCCTTGCATTGTGTTCCAAGGACCTTGGAAGGGGATGCCCCCAGCCGATCCCACGGGCATGGGTATAGAGCCCTGCGTAGGGTTCCATTGAATTTGGAAAGGATTTCCCCCAACCGACATCCCTTGTGAGGGAACTAATCCCTGTCAAGGATTCCAAAGACCCTGTGTGGAGAAAAATCTAGTCATCGCTCCCTGTGAAGGTATAGTAACTTGCACCAGGTTTTGTTGACCAAAACTAGGGTTTCCCCCAGTCGAGAAAGTAGCCAAAGGAAAATCATTGTTCCAAAATGCACCGATTAAAGAGAACGGAATAGATCCCACCATCGTTGTATAAGACGAAGGTGCTAAACTACCTCCACCAAACAAGCTATAATTAGTGTTTGGCTCGATTGGTTGTTGAAAAGAACCACTGAGAAAAGGGGACAAAGGAGGTATATGACCCCCACCATAAGGGAGAGCATTAAAAAGGAAAAAATCTCCCCTGGTTAACCCTTGCATGGGAGCCTTCGAGCTCCTTGCCCCCAAAACCATGGTCTGTAAGGTATAATAAGTAAGAAGTGAGTTTGAATCAAAGTTGGACATCCCATATGAGAAGGGAGGGCCCGTCACACTCTGAGTAAACATAGCAGTGGTCGAATCCTATAATGGTATCGAACCACTTTTCGAAGTTGAGGGAGTCAAGACCATTGTGGTCGTGACTGACGAAGGTGAGAGAGAAGGTAATATGGCCCCTGTAGCAGTCGTAACAAGAGTATGAGGACTCTCGTATGAAGTAGCATCATTCACTTCCATTGTTCCTCATGGGAATAGCTGGCACTAAAAAGGTCTCACCTCGGGAGGGACAATCTAAATCGATCGGCGCCGACAAGTCGGTAATCAGAGGGTTAGATGGCCTGAGATCCTCTGCTTCAAGGTCATAAATGGTAGGTTCCTCCAGAGTCGAAAATTCTCCTCACAGAGTAGGCTTGGGAATAGTTTTGTGTGGCCCGGTCACTTCAAACAACCCTTCTTGGTCAAGTCTTCACCGCAACGGTGGCGAAGGTGGCTCCAATGTAACCGACGATAGTCCCTGAAACCTTCGCGACCGACGAAGATGTTGATATTCCACTTTGTGAAATAATCAACCAACACAGTAAGGCTTGACTAGCATTGACCACAAATAAAACACTAAATAGTTTCCTAAATATAAATCAAGAAGTTGACTATCTAGTAGGAAGGATAGTTATGCTAATTGACACTAGAGAAACTAACCAGTATAAATGAAGCTCGAACACGGAAGCACCCTATGGGTATACTCTTTGAAGTGCTATCTGACGTTCATCCTAGGTACCACAATATACTCCCGTAGTCACCTGTGTAAGTCCCTAAAATATGGGCAACTAGGTTGCCAACTCGCAATCAGTTACCAGGCGGGTATAGTCGACAATCAGACAGATCGTAATGAGTAGCGTAACAAGCCTGAATCCCTTCAAGGGTATCGAAATCAAATGGTCTAGAAGACAACAGAGGATATTGAATGGATTCGAGGTCCACAAAGATCCATAGGAAAATGTAGTCAGTATTATTCCTGATAAAGACCCTCAATATACAATCCCCACTACGTTCAGTCCAACTTTGGAGGAGTTATCTCGGCTGCCTTTCCTCACGGGACCTCGTGTTTATCCCCTCTATTAGAGGGGGTTCCCGGATAACTATTATGAAACTGGATTTAAATCACTCCCTAACTCAAACTCTAATGTTTGATTTAAAGTGGCCTTGAAGAGTTTCCCCTCCAAACCTAATTCAAGGCCCTAAAACCCTAAACTAGTTTTTTAACCTTACAAATAAAAAAGTCTAATGTATTTTAGATTAGGTGTTATTTTTAAGGCTTTATTTAATCAAAAGGTATGGTAGTGAAACTAATGGTGTTATAAAGAGACAAATAAGGAGGATAAAATTAAAGAACTTTAAAGAAAAATTGCTTCTAATTTAAAAGCAAAGCTTGTAACTAACTCTTTGTAAACTCACATTTTCTTAACTGATATTTCAAGATCTTGTAAAGAAAACCTAAAAAATTCTTTCTCTTGACTACAAACTATTTATGTTTCAAGAAATCAAGAAGAAATTGAAAATAAAGACTCTTTTTCCTTTTTCAAATAACAACTTTAACTACTTTACCAAATTGAAATGCAAGAAAATGATTTTTGTTTTTGTTTTTTGAACCTCTTTAAAGAGAACAACTAAAGTAAAATTTTACTTTTTTTCAAAGAAAGTAAAAAACGATAAAAATAAAACTATAACAAGACTGGAAAAGACATTCATCCCACTATAGATCACATGGATTCAATAAAGAAACCAAAAAGGAGGATCTAAGACTCAACGGCTTGCTCAAAAACCTTTTTAGGGTAAACACAAGAAGACTAAGGAAACAAGTAAACTGGAAACTATACCCAAGATATGGCCACAGACAGAGACTCTGGCTAATTCAAGAAAGCCCTAAGAAGTGTGAACTTCAATCAAGAAACAGGAAAACTCCCTCTTTGTCAAAAAACTTTCATGAAATAGATACGCAGGTTGTTGCATCAATAACCTGCATATGTCTGTTACACAATATTTTCATCATCCCTATGACCGTTAATGATGTAAAATTGTTTGTAGTCTTCAGAGGGGTCAGTGGCCTGAGTTCCTAAAGAAAGAAGGGATAAGAACTTTTCCTGAGAAAAGAAGTTGCATTTCCCTTTGTAAAAAACC
The DNA here is from genome assembly GCA_009831015.1 of Picea engelmannii. NCBI lineage: Eukaryota > Viridiplantae > Streptophyta > Pinopsida > Pinales > Pinaceae > Picea > Picea engelmannii. Next base: position 28,289 of record ML820073.1, on the reverse strand, counting down.
TATTAAAGATTATTTTTGCATGTTGCACTATGGCTAGGGTGCGAGAATGCTTGATTCTCGCAGGCTGCACAATAGTTGGGTTGTGAGAGGTTCGCAGGTTTCTCTATAAGCAGGGTGAGAGAATGTTCATACGTGGGAAAAACGAGCATCTTCTCAATGCTTCTAGAAGGAGAAACTTCCATGGTGAGGTGGCATCTAAATGGTTTGGACCTTACTCACTTTCATGATTTAGTGGGATCATCCTAACCTCCTCACCTTATCCTCTTCAACTTATAAAAGGAGAGGAGCTCTCATGGAGAAAGTTGGCTTCGATGAGATTAGCTTTTGATTTTGGAGCTTGGATTGGATTGAGCTTTGGAGATTGTTAGCTTGGTTAGATGAGCCATTTTGTCAAGATAGATTGTGAATATTATCAGATCTATGCTCTCAGAATTCTTAGAGTGGAAGTGTGTGGGGAACAAAGGATAGTTGGAAGGGACCTTACGACATCAAGGCCATGGTTGTATTCTCTCTTTCACATTTAATATGATAAAGTAATATGATTCTTTCCTAAAAAGATTGTTGTGTTTTATTGTATGATTCCTTGATCACATACATAGGTTTATATTGAGTTTATGCTATTACTATCACTTTGGTTGGTTGCGTTCTTTTGTAGGTTCATCATTGTATGAGCGTTGAAATGGAGCTAGGATGGCGATGGTGAGAGGAAGCGATGTTTAAATGGTATGTCACCTATCCCTCTTTAGTTAGTAAATTCAATATCTAAAACTTAAGGAAAGCGTCATGTTCTGGTGTGTTTTTTTCTAGATCTAGGTGGATCTAGGGAGATCAATTAGTGTCCGCGCCTACCAATTTATCCAATAACAAAATTGGCGACTCCACTGGGGAACAAATTGTTTCCTAGTCAGTCTAGTTTCCCTTGCTTTGATTGCTTGTTTTCTGGTTTCTGAGTCTGTGGGAGATCTATCCAGACTCTTTGGATCTGAAAGTTCACTTAGACTCTTTTGTCCTTTTCCAAATTCTCTTTGATTTCAAGCAGTCTCTCACTGTCCTGGTCTACATTCTGCGAAAACCTCTCAGTTTCGCACCCTACTATGTAATCCAGTGTGACATGTTCGCACCCTACCTGTGTCCAGCCTGCGAACTCCACTGATTTTCGCACTGCACCCTATAGCTAGGCTGTGAACCCATTTGAAATTTTTGTTTGGAATTAGGCTTTCCTATCTTTTGATGCCTGTTTTTTCTTTGATCAATTGGATTGAACTTTTGGAGCCTATATTGTTTTGTTTACAATCTGCTTGACATTCTTTGAGTTTCTTTTAGCCATATTTGCTCTGTTTGGTTTTGAAGGATTAGTCTCTTGCTTTGAGTGTCTTTCAATTCCAAAGCCTGTGTTTTATTTAGAATTGTTTAGTGAAAGATCATATTTCTTCTGAATAGTTCGCTTTAAAAGAAAACTTTTAGTTTGGGTTTCTTTGTTTTAAGAAAGTCCATTATTGCTTTTAGTGAAAATTTTGAAACAAAAAGATTTAATTTCTTGCTTTATATTAGATTGGGGGCATCCTCACATTTGAAGTAGCGAAATTGCATGATTCTTGGTATTTTTGGCCTTAAATTCTAAAAAAAATTCCCTCTCATGGATGGGGGGGGGGGCATGAATCGTGCATTGGTATACAGTCTCTTTTTCTCATTTTTTGAGAATCTTGATATTGATGATTTTTAAAATTTTGGGACATTGTGCATATGGGAATGATAAATGTTTTCTCCTTCTCGTAGCATAGATTTCATCGAAATGAAAAGATTGCATCTTCATCTCTTTGCATAACTTTCAATTCGTTCAAAACATCATATTGTCCATGCCATTTTCCTTTTGAGTAACAACAACCTTAAAAATAAAGCGCTTATAAAAATTGATTAGAAATTTTTATATTTTCTGGTAGCAAACCTACATTAGATTAGTTGTAGGGATTTGGAATAGGTTTGAAATATAACTTTCCAAAGCTACAAACAAATATAGTATCTTGCGATAGGGAGAGTTAAATCCACTTACTACATTTTGTCCTGGGAAGCCCTTATAACATAAGGGTCAATCACGAGGTCGCATTGAGACAGCAGAGTTACTCACCCTGCTTTGTTGGTCTTGGTGTAGAGATTATATGTATTATGGGGGTCGCTTGAGAGGTATACCCACAATGATGAGTGGAATCCTTTCAAGTTGATTTCGGGCTAGATACCCTACCCTTGCACATGGATTGGAATGTCGACTATTTCCCCAGGCATCGCTGTAGTGATTGGTAACCTTAGTGGCCTATATCTTTAGGGTCTTTACATAAGGTGACTGTGGAGGGGAAAGTATTCACAGTACCTGGAATCGACGTCGACCAAACTCACTCGGGCTCCTTGGAGGGTATACCCACGATTATGTGTGGGAGCTTGAACCAGGGTGTAATTCCATTAAGCAGGTTGTCAACGTAACTTTTCCACCTGCTCTATCTCATCCCCTTCTTACATTGTTCTCGCGACGCTAGATTTCATCACCAACTAGTGTACTCATTGTGAGAGGGTTTTGTTTGCTTGCTTGCTTACTAGATTTTTAGCGTGTGTTGTTTGTTCTCCCTAGTGGACTCTAGATTGGATTTTTGTTTTTAATGGCGTCAATTCCAGAAATGACCAATGAAGGAACCTATGCTCTAGGGGAACCTTTTGTTTTTCCTTCTTACGGAAACATTAGTCCTCCTCACATCGCTACTTTGAGCCTTCGAGGTCTCACAATTGGATTACCAGTATGGTTGTTTTCCACTCAAGTAATCCTGAATGCAATAAGTGCTTCGGTCGTAAGAACTTCCCCCCAAGAGCATCAACCTCATGTTGATCCTTCACCTTCTTCACCAGTAAGGTCTTCTTCGTCTTCTTCACTTGCAAGGTCTCCTTCTGTTTTATCTTCTTCATCGAGTGAAAGTTCTGAAGCTAGTAACCCGGTGAATAAGAAGAAGAAGAAAAGAAAGATAAACAAGGGTCAAAACCTCCAACCACTGTAAAACATGTTGGAAAACAACCAGTTAATATTAATCATGTTGGGAGTGTTGATAATATCAAGATCACCCAAACAACTCGTAAACCCAAGTACCCTTGCAGGCTTTGTAAGGGTAGCCATCTTCTTAAGGATTGCCTTGGTCTATCCAAGGTTATAGAAGTATGGTATACACACCCTGACGAACCCATGTCGTCAGCCTCTGAACAAAATGTTGATGACCTCCCTTCAATTAGTCACGATACCATTAGGAAGAAGAAAAGTAGAGTCAAGTTCCTATGCATGTTATGCAAAGGGATTCATGTAACTCACCTTTTCCCTCGTATGAACGAAGCCGCGAAATTCCTAGAAGACATGACTGTTTCACAGCCTCAACTTCCAGCTGCTTATCACAAGCTTTATCTCAACCCACCTGTAGTTGATGGAATGATCAATCCGGTTCCCCCGTCGGTCAGTCCGGTTGATCAAGTGGTCAATCTGGTCACGTCTTTGGTTGAACCGGTAGACCAAGTGGTCGATCCGATCCCATCCTCGATTGATCTCACTCTCCTGTTAGAGAGTGAAACCCAAGCGGTCAATCCTTTTTCAAGTGTTGATCCCATTCTCCCCTTGGAGAATGCAACCCAAGTGGTCAATCTGATCTCGTCATCGATAGATCCTACTCTCCCACTCGAGAATAAACCCAATACTACCCACGTTTTTCTCGTTGATATAGACTCTGTCGTGTCGGGGGGTATTCCTCCTTCTCCCATGAAACCCCCTCCAAGTAATGATGCCATCCTTTTTAATTGGGGTGTGCTAACTGGACCTCGTCTTCCCTCTCACATTCCTTTCCAGATTATAGTGCAAGTTTGTGGTAGGGACGTTCCTCAGATGTTGATTGATGAAGGTGCATCTGTTAGCATTTTGTCCTCAGCTTGCCCCGGTTACACAGAATTTGTTAGCTTTTAACGAAAGAACCAATCAACCTTTAGGGACCCTTCCTCAGTTTTCAGTAACTTTGGGAGGGAAGACTGTCTTTATTGATTTCATGGTAGTCCAGGACCCCTTGGATTTCGCTTTACTCCTTGGGTGAGATTATGTCTATTCCATGAAAGCTATTGTGTCTACTTTTTTTTGTGTGATATCTTTCCCTCACGATGGATGAGTTGTGACTCTTGGTCAACTTTCATTAATTGACCCCACCTAGATTGCCTGCCTAAATGGTTCTTATATGAAGACAATATCGCCCTTGCCACATGTCAATTATGTGGCGTTTTCTCCCATGACTTCAACTTCTGATGATTTAGATCTAGTAGTTGACATGGTGATCTCTTCGATAGGGTTGTTAGAGCCTGATCTCTTTACTCCTGTTGGGACCCTCGACTTGGTGTCCTTCCAGAGTGTGTTTCTTCCTTCCAGTGAAGACCTCTTAGAAGCCATGACCGAGTTTTGTCCCTTGACATGGTGTCATTCAGGAGCATTGTCCTCTTGGAATCCATGATCAATAAGAGAGACTTTGAGGATAGTTTTTGCATCTCTGAGTCAACCTCGTTAAAAAATGAAACAAAGGTCTATGAGCATGACTTTCTGATTTCAAGCTCGTTAAAAAATGAAACCAGACTTGAGCATAGTTTTCTAATTTCAAGCTTGTTAAAAAATGAAACAACTTATGAGGATAGTTTTTTCGTCTCTGTGGAAACCTCGTTAAAAAATGAAATAGTTTTCCCCCTCTCTATTTGAGTCAAGCCCTTCATATAGTATTTGAAGCTTCATTTCATTATCCTTTGCAGTTGGATGAAATGGAGCTTGGGGGGCAGTTGGATCTAGTATTATGCATAGTTTTTACTTTGGTTCAAGCTTGTGTAAAAAATGAAACCACTTACCTCAAGCATAGTTTCCTCTGGTTCAAGCTTGTGTAAAAATGAAACCAGGTCCAAGCATAGTTTACTTTGGTTCAAGCTTGCGTAAAAATGAAAACAATCCTGAGATTAGTATTTGTTCTTTCTCATGCTCGTAAATACATAAGAATAAGTTACCGATCTTATTATTTGTTCTTTCTCGTGCTTGTAAATATGTGAGAATGCAACTGAGTATACTTTTATCACTTTTTCGGACTCGTAAAAGTTATACGAAAAAAGGAACTCATTGGAGTTCCCTTTAAGCTCTTTTCAAACTTTCTAAACATGAAAAGATTGCCGAGCGACCTTGTTCTTTTCACGCTCGTTAAAGTATTTGAAGAAAATGTCTGTTGAGCGATAGTTTATCTCTTTTTTGTTCTCATCAGGATACTTTACGAAAAAGGAACTGAGAGAGTTCTCTTTAAGTGTTTTTCAGACTCTCTAAACATGAAAAACCCCTGAGTTTTCTTTCTTTAGACTCATAAAACAAACATTAAAAGGCCCATGTGGGACCGAACCACTCCTTATTAGGGTTCCTTAAACATACTCCGAGGGACTCATACGAAGGATGAGATTACATTTCAATCATATGTTATCCTCCTCAAGCTTGTGTAAAAATAAAGAGCTACTCGCCAGAAATGGTGGGGGGAAAAATTGGGAAAGAAATATGTCTAAACTTGTATTCCATGGAAGAGTCTCTTTTGAACATGACACCCTTTCACTCGTTTTGTGTCTAGGTTGGAAAATCCGCTAGTCACTTGATCATACTCCTTTATAATATTACAAATTGGTATTTGATCCCTATTGTTGAGTCAATGTTTCCAAGACAGTTGTTGTGTCGTCAATATGTTCAAAAAGATGTCCAACCCGAAAATCCTTCTATTGTGTCAGCCATTTCTGTAGTCCTTAAGCCTTATATTGGTCGGCCATCCCCGAGTCAGTCCTGAATCACTTGTTACTCTGATCTACTTCAAATTTTGTTACCCGTTTCATGTCATTGATGTGGGATACATTAAGGCCCTCCTGTGATGAGTCTTTTCTTGTCGACTTCAACTCATTATCCAGGAATTAGACTTAGAAACCAATTGGTACCTTGGAACTTGCATGCCTCAATGGAAGGTTTCCTCACTTTCGACAGTGGGTTTTCATTATTGACCTCTGATCTGAAGGTTCCACCGAGTGTTCGACCTCAACTCATTGATTCACATTCGCTGGATTGTACTAGAGTACCTTGGGAGTCATTGACATTAATGGTGATTTCTCTCGCACTTGTTAACGGTATTCACTAACGATCGGTAATCAAGTGGTTTCTACCATGTTCGACTTAGACACATGTATTCACATGGTTAGATTCGTACTATAGAGTGGTGGAGATGAAGACCCTGGATTTTTTCTGACAGATCCAGGTTGCGTTGGAGTATATTTAGTGTACTGTTACATAGATCCACATTCTATGTCTGGTGGCTATGTTCAAATTTGAATCTTTAACACATAGATCCACAATGTATTTTTGGTGGCTATGTTAAGATTTGATTCATAATGGCATGGATCCATGGTGTATGTTTGGTGGCCATGACCTTGTCTTACTTGACATGGATCTTTGCATGTCAGCATTTATGCTTTGAGTCATTTGTATTCTGAGTATGGGAATGCCTACCTCAGTGATGATATATTATTGTATTGTATTTCCTTGTTTGTTGGCAGGTTTCCGACCGACTGTTCCTTGTTCCCTACACACACTCGATAAAGTATTTCATCTGTCACTCTGTTCTAACTTCATAATTTGGGGGGCTCTCTGTTACACATTATTTTCATCATCCCTATGACCGTTAATGATGTAGACCTGTCTGTAGTCTTCAGAGGGGTCAGTGGCCTGAGTTCCTAAAGAAAGAAGGGAGAAGAACTTTTCCTGAGAAAAGAAGTTGCATTTTCCTTTGTAAATACCCTATTAAAGATGATTTTTTCATGCTGCACTATGGCTAGGGTGTGAGAATGCTTGATTCTCGCAGGTTGCACCATAGATGGGTTGTGAGAGGTTTGGAGGTTTCTCTATAAGAAGAGTGCAAGAATGCTCATACGTGGGAAAAATGAGCATCTTCTCAATGCTTCTAGAAGGAGAAACTTCCATGGTGAGGTGGCATCCGAATGGTTTGGATCTTACTCACTTTTATGATTTAGTGGGATCATCCTAACCTCCTCACCTTATCCTCTTCAACTTATTAAAGGAGAGGAGCTCTCATGGAGAAAGTTGGCTTGGATGAGATTAGCTTTTGATTTTGGAGCTTGGATTGGATTGAGCTTTGGAAATTGTTAGCTTGGCTAGATGAGCCATTTTGTCAAGATAGATTGTGAATATTATCATATCTATGCTCTCAGAAGTATTGGAGTGGAAGTGTGTGGGGAACAAAGGATAGTTGGAAGGGACCTTACAACATCAAGGCCATGGTTGTAATCTCTCTTTCACATTTAATATGATACAGTAATATGATTCTTTCTTATAAAGCTAGTTGTGTTTTATTGTATGATTCCTTGATCACATACATAGGTTTATATTGAGTTTATGCTATTACTATCACTTTGGTTGGTTGCGTTCTTTTGTAGGTTCATCATTGTATGAGCGTTGGAACGAAGCTAGGATGGTGATGGCAAGAGGAAGCGACGTTTAAACGGTATGTCGCCTATCCCTCTTTAGTTAGTAAATTCAATATCTAAAACTTAAGGAAAGCATCATGTTCTGGTGTGTTTTGTTCTAGATCTAGGTGGATCTAGGGAGATTAGTTAGTGTCTGCACCTACCGATTTATCCAATAACAATGTCCGTGATATGTTTACTGTGCAGAGCGCATATGTACATGACTTGACCCAAAACAGGGTGCGTAAACCTCTTTGTCTTTTCAAAAATAAAAATACTAGGCAGTCTTACAGAGAAGGGATAACTAGTATGCACCCTGAAGGTGACTAGAACCCCTTGACAGAATCAACAAACTTGACCGAAACTTGAAAGGAAAACAAAAACCAATCAATCAACCCAAAACCCCCTAAAAAACCGTAGAGAGATCCCCAGTATGGTCTCCAATTTTTCTAGTGGGGAAATGCCCCCTTTAACTATACTAGGGTTTAAGATATAGACCGAGCAAATGATCGTCTAAAATTCAATATATTTTCTATTTTACCCCAAACATACCAAAACAAAAGAAAAGAATGCAATATGAGAGAAGATCGATAACTGTACATTTTATCCCACATCTAGTGATGATCTTCTTAATATTTGTAGTTCCAACTACTACACGTCTCCTCCCAAGGATGACCTGCATCCAAAACTAGGTAAATAGGGACTACAAGCATGCTATTTCTATTCATGAGTTAGGGTTATATGTCAAATTATAAGTATAAATCAAACAAAATACACAAAACATCATCATTTGGGATAGGGAAAAGAGATTCTTTTATTCATCAAACAAAGACCAGAACTTACAATCTGTGTCGGCCACCATTCTGTGAACCTGGTCTAGGCTCCTCTTTACAATGCTCCAAGTGCACCCTGAATAGGCTTCCTATCTGAATCTTCTAATCACCTCAAGGGAAGGGAATGTTTTGAATGGAAGAAGAAGGGGTTGATTAGGGAATGCTGAGGCAATATCTCACAAAAGGTAGCAAAATCTTGGGCAAGGAAGGGAAGTGAAATTGGGTAGAGTTTCATTGTTCTTATGCTTGGATGTGAAATGAGACCCCAACACCTCCTTTTATATGAAAAAATGATTGTTATTCAGTTGGGTGATGGACTATAGCGGGTGGATTGTTGAGAAACCTCCAATAGCCCGTAAATTTCACTGAATTCCTTACAACTTTTTAATTTTTGCAACTTTTGAAAGCATATGTGGGTTGTTTAGTGTGCAACAAGCGTATGTTTACAGGATATCTAGCATGCACCAAGCATATGTATGTGGGATGTAGTGGTGCAAGGTGCGTACATTCTCTAAAAAATGGTTTTTTCAAAAGAGCTCCTTAGGAGTGCTTTGGAAAAATATGCAAGTGAGAGAGCCAATGCCATGTATGCATGAGTAGGGAATTTTAGGGCTATAACAACAGGATGATTTCTTTCATAGTGCAACTGATAATTTTCCTGCTGAACAATAGTCTTTGAAGGAAAATAAGTAATTTGTTTCTCAACATTTTTAATATCATAATCATCAAACAAAGGAGAACTGTTGTATGGTTCAATGCATACCGATATTGAAATATGTTCTTCTTTCTCCTCTGGATACTTATCAAAGATAGGTTGATTAGAAAACATTTATGCATCATGAATTTCAAAAAGCTCCATTTCATGAGGATTTGGCAATGATGATTGAATACTAGCAACCTAATCTTCATACGCATTTAACACAACAATTTGATCTAAGACAATTTCAAATGCATCTACTATGATGTTGTCGACATCTTAATCACAAAGGAAATTAGTGGTATCTTCTTTCAAGACCAAAGGAGAAAAGAAGGTTTCACGTGATTTCTCCTTCATCTCTTCAACAACAACAACTCTTCCATCCACATCATAAGAACGATATACTACTGATTTATGAATATAATATTCAGGGATATGACTTTGTTCCTTAACAGAATAAAAAAACATTGTATCTTCTGGAAGAACTTCGTGAGCATTTATATCGGCACTAGCCTGAGATATTTCCTTGTAGACAAGAAAATATTTCTTTTTTTCGCTATTACAAAAAATATTCTCTTGATCCATTAGAAAATTTTGTAAATCTATAATGATTTCTTCTTCTTCTTCATGCAGATCTGCTTGATCAATGAAATCATCTCAACATTATCAATATTACCAAAACCATCCTGAAAATCACCCTCTTGAAAAGAAGAACCAGAGAAGGACTCATGTATGATTGAATTTGAATATATCTCTTCATCACCAATTGATTTTCTTTCATCTACATAGCTAGAAGAATCATGATCATTTACTACTGTATGTTGAATATATAATTCAAATTCCCCACAACAGTGCTCCAAAAGAAGTTTTTAGGAAAATATAACTTACAATGATTGTGAAATGTTGAATGGAATTCTTTTAAAGATGAAATGATCGAAGGAGGAAGAGATTTGTACCAATTGTGAGAATCTCCTCCCAGGGAAAACATGAATAACTTCATCAATACATCCTCATGATGTATATCCAATGATTCCATAAGCTTATGAAACTCAAACAAGTGTTCAACAGGATTGTCATGTTTATTGCAACCAATGTGTGATGCCTATTTCTTGTTCACCATCAAGAAACAAGTCTGAGCTCTTTCGTACAACTAGGGAAAAATAGATTTGTTTCTTCATTCCCCGATAACGACGCGAAAAAATGTTGTCACTAGATATTTCTCCTAGATGCAATAGAGAAATTCCTAACACATTTTCAATAGAACAATGATTGATTGATCATATTTTTTGGGTCTATTTGACCTGCGTCTGAATGAATCTTTCAATAAATAATAATCATAAACAAGGATGCAAGACTCCTTCTACTAAATTCTTCAAAATATTAAGTATGGATGGAAGATCAAGATGAACAAAACTGAAATAAAAATCCAGGTATCCAACAAGGATAAATCTGACTTTCCACTCCAGTACAAGAATAGACACAAATTCATTTAGATTTCTCATCAATCTTTGGAAATTAAGCTACAATATCTAATTTTAGGTCTTGTTTTGCTTATAGCAAAATAGAGGAAAGACTACTCTCAAATAAGTCCTTTTAAAATAGCTACAAAAGAAGTTGTACTGAGTTATAGTTGTTACAGTCTAAATGAATCAGTGAGAAGAAGAAAAAGGTTGATAGAAACATGGAAAACAAAGCACATGAAAACACATAATTCGTTAGAATGAAATGTGAGAATCTCCTTAGTTCTGCAAAATATTTTTATTCAAAAAGGCTCTAATTACATTCCCGGCCCAAAAAGGCTCTCGGGAAGCCAACCCCCTTGCTAATATTTCTTTTACATCCTCTTTATAGAAATATCATCTAATATTCAGATCCATCATTTTTGGAAAAGTTTTAATTACAAAATAACCCAAAATATAAAAAATAATATGTATATCTTCTATCCTTAAACTATATTTCGAAAATATTTCAACAAAAGATAACCTCCATTGCTGCCCATTTGACCCAAGATACATAGATTTCTAGTTTGTTGAAGAAGTGGACATTGATCTACTTGCTGATATTTTGGAACAAAATCTAGAACATGTGCTATGTCTGCAGCCCACGGGATCATAGAAAATATGCTTGATTTAGGAAGAGATAATCATCCTTAAATATATGGATGTCCAGGCTTCCTGAAGTAGATAAGATCCCCCATAATAACATCAAAATCCGAAAGAACAAAGGACCCAATCTCTAAATCTTATCATATCATATCCAAAAAAAATGATCTGATATGTTATAGTTGATTAATCTCCTCAAAACATGCATCAAACCTTCCGAGGAAAACAAAATAGACCACCACAGGTTATAATTCGTTATCCAAATAAAAGTTCAATTGTTTCCAAAACTTTGAAAAATGGGCGCTACCATTTCATTTGGCAGCGCCATATTTCAGACTTTACCATATAGTTTCATTTGAGAATTTCAAGGGCTTCAATTAATGTATCAATCCTACTAGGATGACCCTTTTCAATCCTTGACAACAAGACCCATATCAATTTCACCGAGAGAGAAATATTTTTCACCTCATCACCTATGTGCCTCTTATCCTCTAATTCAGGTGCTCGATCAATCTTCATAGTCATGTGTGTTTGATGCTTGCAATATTTTTCATAAATTTGAAATTTTGTAGCAACCTCTCCATCCACAATTTACATACCATTTTTCACACCCAATGATGCTAACTGTGCACTTTCTGATAACTGAAATTGTCCTTTGGCCCTTTCTTCCATTATAGTAACTTGAGTCAAATTTACCTTGTTAGTCACATCCCAAATTGCCACAGTAAATGAGGGTAATCCTTCTTTATGCACACCAGATTTACTTGTTTGAAATTGCTCAAAAGATTCTGCACCATGAATTACAATGAATGCATCTAAACTTAATTTTTGATCTCCAAAAGATTCTCGAGCAGCTTCATAAATATTCATCGGATTCAAAAATCTCTCTGCATCAAATAACATACTCTCCCCTTTACAAATAACAAAAAATAAAGGTTGTCATCGTTGGGCATTGTCAATTCGGTAATTCGCGGAACTGGAAATTTCACCTTCATAAAAACCCTAAGATCTCCCAAAACCCTCAAAATTTTGCAGTTTTTCTCACGAGTTAGCTAATTGGGGTCGTCCCCGACAAAACGCATGTCCTGGTTTCCTCAAACTCGTATTCATTTGCCCGAAATCTCAGCCCGAACTTTGTTGCTCGAAAACCATTATGTTTTCCCTGTTAACTTTCATGTGGTGATCTAGAGCTTTTCTTGCTGAATTACGACCGAGATGGAACCCATATTGAGGAACCATGAGTTCGGTCCTTCAAGATTCGGGTGATAATGAGGAAATGTGAATGATTTCACAAATAACAAAGATACTGAATTGGAACCACAAACGGAACTATGACCAAGAGATGTCAGCCCATGATTAATTACGCCGAAAGGCGTATACCTATTGGAGATGGGCACAATTAATCACTTTTTAATTTAAAATTCTAATCTGATGGCTAATAATTGAAAACGCTGGAATATTCTTAGTCGTCCTCCCAAATCAATGAATGTGATTTGCTCTTCATAACTTCTTTGTATTTTTGAATGCATCGGTGAACCTGTTTACTTTTTAACATTTACCTAATCATATTAAGAAATCACTGTACCACCATATGATTGCCACGTTTAACTGATTAACCTTTAGAATTACCACATTTAAGATTAACTTTTGGATTTCCTCAACTCTATGTGTGTTTCAGCTGTCCGTGCATTTCAATTCACCAGAGTGTTGTCCATCCAGATAACTTTCGGCATTCACCAGCCACAACACCAGCCACTTTGCGACTGTGCTAGTTATTGTACACTTTGCTATAGCCGAGGAATCGAACTACCATTGATATGGATGATGTATGGAAAGTTGGAAGATGTATCAACTGTTCAAATAAAATACCCAAGAAAAGGTTTTGCAAGCTATTCCAAGCATTGCTTTCCATGTCAAACACTTCTTGTTACCTATCTATGCAATCAATGAATAGAAACCCTTTCAGAAGATGGATCACAAACTAATAATGTAGATCGATTCTCTGCATGTACATTGCTACAACCACTGTAAGGAATGCACCAAGGATATCACTCTTTCAGAGCTCTGTTGATAATGAAACATATTTTAATAATTTTTTTTGGTCTTCATGCAGAGGAGGTGGCTCATCTATTAGGAATGGAGGCTCTCTAGTTGTCTAATTCACCTACCATAAGGCCACTAGTGATATGATATTTTAAGAGCTAGAAAAATCACCCAAAGATAATGTAGATTCTTTATTTTACTTCCTATCATAATGCCATCTTTCAAGATCTTAAAAATTCATTTATATATTTTTTTCGCTTGGTACCTCTACAATTTGCACGACAACACAAAAACTGTAAAACATGACAACACATCCACAAAATTCAGGGGATTAATGGTGCCTTTGATATCTTTTGTGAAAACCAAACTGTATATTTGGAGGCACTTAAGACTTGGCATATGGATGCCCTGTCAACAGCTGTGTGAGCATTCTGGGCATTTGGCATTTCAGATTCAATTATTTGTACAGTGAGAAACATACCACATACATAGAGAACAACTTAATACCATTGCTTTATATTATGACTTGTTTTAACTCATTACCGGTGTGATGTGCATGAATTATGGACTCGTGGGCTTTCTCCTTAGCCCTTGGTTTAAATGTTGCCTTTGTGACTGAAGCTCAGGATTACATATGATTTGGTTTGACTTGGAGATTTGGTTGCAACTGGAGTTTAGATAATAAACCCCATACTTTAGAAATATTGCCAAACTTTTTAATATAAAAAAAATAATATATTTTTATATAATGGATTATTTTAATATAGGAAGAGCAACTTAGAAAATTTTCAAACATTATTAAAAGACCATAAAATTGTAGAAAGAGGCATATTCAGAGACCCCAACAAATTTTGACGAAAATATTTGAAACTTTGACAAATTTTTATGCAAGGGTTTTAGATTTTGACGGTACAAGAGATTGGAAAAAATGGAAAAAGGTTTAGAGGTTTGCGAAAAATGGAGAGCTTACACAGATGACACAAGATTGAAGGCTAGCAAGACGAAGATAATTTCGGCTAGAGACAAAATTTTTGGAAATGTCGATTTTTGTCCTAACATGATGTATGGTGGAGAGACAATAAGTAAACAATGTAAATTGAAATATAATGAATGAAATGTATCGCCAGTTGCAAAAGAAAACAAACGAATATTGGGAGCTAATTATCCACAAGAGAGGGAAAAAGTCAAAGGAGGAGAATTACCCATGTCTATTAAACCAAAACTCATTTCTCATTTCCTTCAAAATTATCCTTACCATGAACCTTCCATTAATTTTTTAGTGTTCTATAGCCCAATAACTGAATTCATGTAAGAGGGTTGGTGTGAGAGTCACTTCCCATAGTTATTGAGAGCATGGAGGCTGAGTAGAATTAGCCCGGGGGAGAGTGCAAGTCAAGAAAGAAAGAGAAAGAGAGGAAATTCATATGGGTAGGAGACCAAAATATACAGTCACGTTTTTGCATAGAGAGTTATTTTTACATGTAGTTTTATGGCCAACAATGGAGTTTTGAGTATTGGAGCTTGAAGGCAGTTGTTGTGGGCATGTTTGGCTACTATTTGGAGCTGTAATTTTTTGGAGAAAGAGGTTTTGTTCCTAGGAGTGATCAGTTGCTCGAAATTCACTAAACATGCATGCGTTTTTCTACTAGGTGAATTAGTGGTTTCTTCTGTACAATTCCTGAGGTCCCAAAAAGTAAACTTAATTTCCAACCTGTGTTGGAAGCCATGGAGGGGAGTGGAAAGACATGAGGGACTATGAAAAATGAAGGGGGAGTCCATCCCTTGGGTTGTGCAGGTTGAGGGGAAGTGTGTTGGTGGATTGGAATTAGATGAGAGTTTAATTGTTGAAAGGGGGGCATTATCTAACATTAGGGACCTCCGTCTCTTTTGGATTCATAGCCCCAACTCGGGGGTGTCTTTTTATTGAGAACTTAAAAAAAGGCTACGGTTGGGTGGAATGTACATCCTCTACATTGGGTTTCACATTTCATTAAGATAAGTATTCTTATGTATTGTTTTATCCATGTTAAGTGTCGATATATTTGTTATGCAATTACTCTAATTATCTTGGCTAAGGGCTACTTGCAGTGAGAATAATGATGCATACAGATCTATATTTTATGGATTAAATATATGTTTTATGGATGAATGATGCTACCTGCACTTAGTAATTACTGAGAACATTTAGAGTAGTTGTATTTATGTTTTAATTAACATGGGTAGTTGGATGAACTTGTATTTCATGATGTTTGTTAATTTCTGAATTTAGATTTAGTATAAGGAATTTTCATGGGGTCATTTTAGTAGTGACATGACCCAGCTGGTGGCTGGGTATGTGAGAAAGTGGTATCACCACTATTGGCTCAACACTAGACCCATATGGGTCAAGAACCAGTGAGAATTTGGGTAAAATTCGTTGCTACATATTTTTCTATGGAGAAATTGAGGGAAAATAGGAGAAAATCATAGTCAAATCCCCAAATTCATGTTAGAATGAATCATAACTATTTAAGAGAGTTTAATGAAGATAATTTGCAAGTTGTAGAGCCAAATTCGAATTAGAATGGTTGAATTTTGAGTTTTAATGGTTGTTGTAGAGTTACAAGAAGTTGGGTGAATCGATGGTCGAGATGTATTTTTATCTTGATATCGAAGGCTGCGATTCATCATGATAAATTTAAAAATCCATAAGGTTGGACCATTTTGAAATTTTGATCAAATCAACAATTAGGATTCATTTCGAGGATTTTTTAAATGGATCAGATTGATGACCTATATTCATTTATGTTGTTGAGGAGAGGGAATAAAATCAATGGCCAAGATAATATTTATTAAGAGATCAACGATCTAGATTCACCTGGAATTTGATTAAAATATTGATAAGTGTCGAAGTTCCCCAACTGAATTCGTCGATGGCCCATGGTCAAATCAATGAAATTTGTGGAGAGGTTTAAGTTTGCTAGCAAAACGCATTGATGTTTGATGGTCGAATCGACGATTTTGGTGAAGAGTTGAGTTTGGACAAAATATGTCTTTGATCTCCAATGGTCGATGAATCAGGGATCGACATATTTTGGCCAAATTTTCTAAGTTTCAAAGTTTACCAACAAAAATTTTCGATGGTCGATGGTCGGGGGATTGACAAGATTTGATGAAAGTATCACGCATCCAAAGAGAATCATCGATCGTTGATGGTTGATGAATCAGGGATTGACAAAATTCAGCGAAGGTTTCATGCATCCAAGGGGATTTTTGATCTTCTATGACCAATGGATCAGGGATCACCGGATTGTGATAAGAGTTTTAATTTTTCCAAGAGAATTGGTCGATCACCGATGAAGGAAAAGAGAATGATGATGTCATAATCCACATGTCATGCCATGTCATCATCCATATTTCATTCCACATCATCATCCATGTGTCATGCCATGTCATCATCCATGTGTCATGCCACGTCACTCAAGTTGACACCCTAGGATGATGTGTCATGCCATGTCAACATCCAATTGTCATGCCACATCAAACTAGAAGTCTCTGATGGCCAATGGTCAGGTCGGTCAATTTGGCAAATTTTTTTCGATAGTCATTGAGGATCGTCGATCATCTATGGGATGACAGTGGATAATTAGCCTAATTAGTGGGGGGTTTCATTCACCAAGGAATATCATTGATGGTCAATGGTTGAATCGTTCGATTTAGAGTTGAGTTGTGAACCGGTCATTAGGGAGTTGGGTCGATGGCCGACAGTCATGTCAAAAGGTCGGGAAAAGTGTGGTGCACACCCGAGGGATAACATCATTCATCGATGGTTGATGCTGTGCAAATCAATGACTTATATTTAAGGGGATATTACAGTAGTAAAATAATCGATTTTATGAGAATTTTTGTGGTTCTAGAAGGTCATTAACTTGTGGGGCATTTTTGAGGGCCAAAACAACATTTTTAGGTAGTCAAAACCCACAAGAAAAGAATATACCTTGTGTACCAAGGTACACTTTGTCTCTGGAAGCTAAAATAAAATAACTCAAAGAGATCTATCCAACAAGATAAACAATTTTCAAAATGGAGCTCGTATGAGGAAGTTACAGCCAAAACAATGAGGGTAAAATTTTGGCACCAAAGTTACTTCCTAATGGAATAACTCCATGCTCAGAAGTCCATTTTGGGCACAAGAGTAGGAGAGGGAGATATTATGACCCATAGAAGCCAGTGGTGAAATCATATTTTGGTTATCGGTACGTGAAAAATTGTTGGGAGTGAGAGAAGACACTTGTAGCATACATGCATAAATTGTGTAAAACAATCAAAACTTCTCTAGACCATAAATTTCACCTCCGAGTTCGGATTTGAGAAAACAAATAGTTGTTGGAAAGTTAATGAGGATTAGAAGACATATTTCCACCTACAATTTTAAATTGGGAATTACATTTTCTTAGAAATAGATACAAGAGATTGTTTTAGCAATAAATGAGTGGAAATTGCAACATGTGGATGTTGTAATGTTTCACTCAAAACTTAGATTGAGGCATGAGTATAGCCATTGGAAATACCTTTTATAGAGGAATAAATTTAAGGAATAATACTTGGGAGTAGTGCATTGATATTATTCATAGCATAAAATGAAGAATGACTTGTAATCTAATTAATAAATATTTTTCAATATGCTTAATTCTAATAACAATTATTGCATGCACATTCTTGCAGAATCATAGATAAATAAAATAAGAACTTAGTTCCTACATGATAAATAGAGATATAGATGATGATCAAGGGTCTTAAAGCCATGAAGAATAAATTATAGGTATGCATGTTAGCATGGGTAATGACGAGACCAAGTCTAATGGGAGAAGCGACATGAAGGAGACAGTAACTATGAGAAGCCTGCAAAAAGAAGAGAAGGGATACAGGGCCAATAATGAGAGGCTCATGAAGGCTCAATAATATACATTCCAAATCTTGAACATGATATAGAAGAAATTCAACAAAGTTTCAGGCACAAAGAAATAATCTAGTGCCAAGCAAGTGGAGGAGTCTAGGTCTCATGATAGGAGGGATGATCATGGAGGATCTAGATGATCAAGGAGTATTAAAAGGAATCATCATCATAATTACAAAGGGAACTCGACCAAAAAAACATATGCATGTTCAAGGTTGGAAATCAACCCAATTATATACTTGTTAGGCATCAGAGAAGGAGACATGGGTCAGACAACTTGCAAGGGAAATTGAGGAAAATCAAGGCATGATCATTTGATGGAGAAAAAAAATAAAGGTGGATATGCAGAAGCATGGTTTTTGGGAACAAGGACAGATTTCCAATTGCATAACTGATCATCAAATTCAAAATCTATAATTTCATCCTAACACCTTCAAGGGAAGTCATATATGTGTTGGGATCAACTAAAGCAGGTTAAGCACCTTGATGAGAAGAGAATTTCTTGAAATAAGTTCAAGAAATACTTTCAATAGAAGTACTTGAAAGAACAATATTAAGACAAGAAGATGAAAGAGTTCTTTGAAATCAAACTTGGGAACATGACCATAGATGATTATGAGAGAAATTTCTTGGAACTTATCAAATATTCCAGCTTCATCAGAGATGAGAAGGTCAAAATTCATAGGTTCCTGAGTGGAATTCCATCATTTTACAAGGATACAATTCAGTATGATGAGCCCAAGAATATACAAGAATCCATAAGAAATGATAAGAATGTGTATGAGCATGATAGAGGAAATCCAACTTTCCAAAAGGCTTGGCCAATTGTGTATGAGTACCGAGATCTCGATGACTTGAGCATCACCCCGGAGGGCCCCTCTTTTCTTCAATGAAGTCCATTTATCAACATCAACAGTATCCATCCCACCATCTTGTTCTTGAAGTAGCATTAAGTCTTTCTCCATGAGGTAATGAGTCTAGGTATCATGGTATCTGTCACTTTAATTTTTGAAGCACTTGAATATATTACATTGAATTCTCCTTCATTTCATAACATTTGCTTGGAAATTATGCTCTTTGACTTATTTATGCCTGGAAGGGTGACATGGTTCCCTAGTAGGTTTACCTCCCTTTAGGGTTAATCTCCCTTTGATCCAAAAAGGATCCAGAGAATACTAAGGACAACTCAGAATTTACAGAAGCAACTCAGGAAGATCAGAATGGCCTCAATAGATAGAGAAAGGAAAAAAATTCAAAGTCCTAAAAATTCAGTGAAACTGGAATCATCACGAAGAGCGCATCACAAGCTTTCCAACGAAATAAAGGACTCATCAAACAGAGTTACGAATCAAAAGATATTTGTTGTAAAAGTTTTGGTCAACCTAGCCTAGTCAGCAGGGATGGTTCAACATCTATACTCCTAACGTCAACATCAGTATGGATGACGTTAGCGTTCGTATAGTGTATGTGCCACATACAGAGGATGACATGTGTCATGATGACATTAGCATGGTGACTTGGCAGCACCATAGGCTTCCATGTGTCACTCATTTTCAGCATTTTCATATCAACATGTGGACCAATAAGGAGGTTCCATGTGGCAGTCCATACAACCATGCGGCAGGCCATACGGGATGTGGAAGACACGTGACATCCATACCATACATGGTAGGATGACATGACAGGCAGGTGGCGTGGCATGGTGACTGTACAGGTGAATGATGTGGGCCAATTTTTGTCTTCCACATGACCCAGTCATGGGTTGCCATGTGGTAGTGGGAAAATTCCCAATGAGAGTCCGTAACCGGAATTTCAAAAATAAAAAGGGCGGCCCTCCAAATCTAGCGGAGGTCTCACCAAATATGGTGGTCGAACTTTTGTTATCATCTAACTCTGACAAATATAAACTGTACTCCAAACTTGGCGGTGGTTTAAACCATATATATATGATGTTGTAACTACAAGCCCAAAAGGGGAGGCCTGCGGGATCGACCCCGGGACCTCCCCCAACCAAACTCCTTACATAGCATCCTCCAACCGTTGAGTGAAACAAATCCATTGGATAATCCACCCAAATATTAATTTAAATCCTGAGTTTTCCAGTGGATGGAGAAGGAGGATGCTCGATGATACGACTGGGCATGTATTATGAGGTGAGTATAGTGAATTAATTGTAGGTTGCAGGCATGAAAATCGATATGAGATTTCTCATGGGCCTAGGAGTGCCATAGTCGGATTGAGGCAGAGAGACAGTCATTTTTGTGTAATTCGATGCCACAAATTCAATGGTGTTGTCTGTTTTCTGATCTGAGAAAATATTCTATAGCTTAAGTCCAAAATGAGGTATACTTATGTATTTTTCCAAATTCTTTTGCTGAGTTAATAAAAAGGCCTACCCTTTTGAGAGTAGGACCTAGAGACGTAGGCCACCAGGGAAGAAATCCGTTATCAAGTTTTTGTATTCATATTTGATGCTTATGTCTCTTCATTATTGAGCATTTCTTTCTTTATGGTGCACTATAATTTTATGCTCATTTAATACAATTATTTATAAGTCACATTGATGAAAAGATCCCAGATCGTGTCGGTATCAGAGCAGTCATATTTGAATTGAATTTTTGCATGTGAATTATTACTAAGCAAACGCATAAGTAGGGTGAAGAAACTATTAATAATTTCAATCCCGAAGTTGGTTGCGCATCCTGAAGGAAGAAAGTGGCTGAAGAGGACAAGCGTGATGAACAGGAGAAAAATTTCCATATGGTTTTTTATCGCATGTCAGAAATGGTCGAGCGAATGTACGGAGACTACGAGAAGAGGATGAAGAAGAAAGGGAAGAAAAAGGAAGTACAATTTGATGATAATTCTTTAGTGAATCAAGGGGATGGAGGAGATCCTCTTGAGCCTCCATCTTTACCATCAAGTTCTAGCTCTTCTTTCTCTAAGCATTCTCATCATTCTCATCATTCTAGCCATAAATATTCTTTTAAGAAACCATTATTAAAGCTTGATGTAAAAATTTCTTTACCTATGTTTAATGGAGATGCTAATCCTGGAAATCTAGATAATTGGATCCAACAGGTTAAAGTATATTTCTATGTTCAAGATATTTATGAAGAGGAAGTTAAAGTGCAATTGGATTCTCTTCGGTTGGAAGGAACCGATCTCGTATGGTGGGAGAGAAAACTTCATGACATAAGTAAGTGTGGTAATCTTCTTTCCTCATGGTCGGAATTTAAATCAACGATAAGGAAACAATTTTATCCATTGGGTTATTTACATAAAGAAATGATGGAATGGAAAACTTTAAGACAAAGTAAAGGTCAAATTGTACAAAGTTTCACAGAAGAATTTAGGAAGAAATCTCTTTCATTAAACATTCCTTTGGATTCTTATGAAACTTTAATGAAGTATATTGGCGCACTTCATAGTTATATTCATCATACTTTACTATTGTTTAACCCCACCAGTCTTGACAAAGTTTGTGTGCAATCCACTCACCTTGAGAACAAGGGAAAGCATGTTCAAGAAGATCCCACAAAGAAACCTTCCAATATCCCACATAATCAGTTTAAGAAGTTTAAAAGGAAGGACAAAAAGGCCACCAATGTAAAGAGAGAAGAAGGAAATCCATCTTGCACTCATTGCAAGAAGAATGGTCATGGTGATGAACATTGTTGGAAACTACATCCAGAGAAGAGATCGAAACAATTCGGTGTAAAGGGGAAGAAAAAGACCATTTCTATAGTGCAAAAAGATCTTGGTTCCAATTTAGGAGACGAAGGAAAGATCACAACGGTTGGAGTAAAAGGTAAAGATTCCCTTCATGCTAGTTCAAATTCCAGTAATGAATCTCATGATGATGAAAGAAAGAGGAATGAATTATTTCATATAAGAGTTGTACCTAAACACACTAAGATAGATACATTGTTTGATCTGGGTTCCCATGTAAACTTGATATTTGAATCACTTGTTAAAAATACGGGTCTTGAAACTAAACCACATCCAAAGCCTTATCCTCTTGGTTGGGTATGTGATAAATAAAAACGTAATGTCACCAAGCAATGTAGGGTTAGATTTTCTATTGCTTCAAAGTTGATTGATGAAGTGGATTTCGATGTTGTATCACTTGATATATGTGGAATAGTGTTGGGGAGTCCGTATCTTTATGATAGAAAATAATTCTTCTTTCTTCATGAGAAAAAATATCACCTTACTAAGGGGGGAGTGGAATATATTGTTAGAGCCCAAAGCATGAGGGTAAAAACAACACTTGTTAGTGCAGGAAAAATGAAGAGACTCATAAACACTAATAAGAGATATGTACTCATGGTCATAAGGGAAGAATATGTTGGAACATTTGACGCTTTTCAAGGATGTGATCCTTCTCATAAGAAAGGATTAATTGATATTGTTTCTAAGTATGATAATATTTTCCAGGAACTAGATGGATTACCTCCTAAGAGGGAAATCCAACATGAAATACATATTCAACATGATTCTCCTCTTCTTAATGTGGGCATGTACATGATGTCAGTTGTAGAGATGATAGAGATAAAAAAGAAGCTGCAAGGCTGATTGGATCATGGGGTCATCAGGCCCAACTCATCTCCTTGTGGTTCATCGATCATGATAGTTCCAAAGAAGGATGGCACATGGAGAATGTGTGTCTATTATTGGGCCTTAAATAAAATCACGGTGAAAAATTGATACCCTCTTCCTCGTATAGATGATTTACTTGATCAGTTAAAGAATGTTCTTTATTTCACTAAGTTGGATTTGCACAGTGGATACCATCAGATCAGGGTTGCAGAATAGGATGCATGGAAAATTGCCTTTAAAACCAAACATGGATTGTTTGAGTGGTTAGTTATGCCATTTGGGATTTGTAATGCTCCGACAACCTTCATGTGTGTGATGAATGATGTATTCAGGCCATTTCTAGATGATTTTGTGACTGCATATTTAGACGACATTCTTATATTTAGTGGTACTTGGGATGAACATGTAAGTCATGTAAAGAAAGTATTGGATACTTTGCAAAGGGAAAAGTTGTATGTAAAATGATCTAGGATCTTTTCATCAATGTGACTTATAAATAATTGTATTAAATAAGCATAAAATTAAAGTGCACCATAAAGAAGGAAAAGATCAATAATGAATATACATAAGCATCAAATCTGAACACAAAAACTTGATAACAAAGTTCTTCCCTGGTGGACTATGTCTCCAGGTCTTGCTCTCAAATGGGTAGGCCTTTTTATTAACTCAACAAAAAAATTTGAAAAAATACATAAGTATACCTCATTCTAGAATTAAGCTGCAGAGTCTTTTCTCGGATAAAAAAACAGACACCACCATTGAATTCGTGGCATCGAATTACCCAAAAATGACCTTCTCCACACCTCAATCCGATTCTGTCACTCCTAGGCCCATGAGAAATCTTGTCTTAGTTTCTGTGCCTGCAACCTGCAATTAATTGATTGTACCCACCTCGTAAAACATGCTTGGTCGTACTGTCAAGCACCCCCCTTCTTTGTCCTCTAGAAAAATCAAGATTTAAATTAAAAGTTAGGCAGACTATCCAACCGAGCCATTTGGCTCAATGGTTGGCGGATTCTATGTAAGGAGTTTGGTTGGCTCAATGGTTGGCGGATTCAATCCCACAGGCATCCCCTTTTGGGCTTGTAGTTACAACATCATATATATATATATATATGGTTTAAACTACCACCAAGTTTGGAGTACAATTTATATTTGTCGGTTTTGGATGATAATGAAAGGTCAGCCACAAGATTTGGTGGGCCGCCCTTTTTATTTTTAAAATTTTGGTTACAGACCCTCATTGGGCATTTTCCCATAGCCACGTGGAAACCCATGACTGGGCCATGTGGTAGCCAAACATTGGCCCACGTCATTCACCTGTAGATTCACCCTTCCATGTCACCTCCCTACCACATCATCTTGCCACATATAGTACATATGCCACATGTCTGCCATGTCTTGTATGAACTTCCACATTGTTGTACGGACTTCCATGTGGAACCTCCTCATTGGTCCACATGTTGACATGAAAATGCCAAAAATGAGTGACACGTGGCAGCCTCTGGTGCTGCCATGTCACCATGATGACATGAACATGACATGTGTCATCCTCTACGTGTGCCACATACATTTTACAGATGTTGATGCCATTTGTACTGATGCTGACATCAGTAGTACGGATACTGACTCATCCCTGTTGACTGGGTTAGGTTGAACAAAACTTTGACCACAAATATCTTTTCATTCGTAACTTCGTTTCACAAGTCGTTTACACCGTTCAAAATATTACAATGCACTCTTCGTGATGATGCCAATTTCATTGAGTTTTGAGGACTTTGAATTTTTTCCCTTTCTTTGTCTATTGAGGCCATTCTGAGGTTCCTGAGTTTCTTTTGTGAATTTTGAGTTGTACTTAGTCTTCTCTGGATCTTTTTTGGATCACCCTTTAGGATGGGTTTTCACTGGGTGGGTCTCTGAAAGGTCATCATCCATTCCCTCCATACTTACCACTTTCCATCTTTATTCCTCTCATCTCCCCTTAGCTTTGTTCGAGCATTGGTATTGGCCACACTAGAAAGGGTTGTACCTTTCCTTGTGGGAAGAAGGGGCTAAAGGAACAGAGTTTAAAAGTAGCTGGAAAGAGTTAAAAGTTGTTGGCTATTATAGGATGACCCAAGTTCTAACTACATGACTACCAACTTCCATTCAACCATCGACCCTTTTGGATACCAGAAGGAAACACATCGCACAAAGTGCACTGCGCAATATCATCCAAGATGGATTCAATGGGTGTTCATAGGAATTAGGTGTCTCCAACCATGGGATGGGATGTTCTTCTCTCTCAGGGGAATTAGATCTACTCAACAACTAGCCCTCAAATACTCATGTATTATGCTAACCCTAACAAGATCTTAGTTTTGACTAGTGACACAACTACTCCAAAAGAACTTCATGAACCATTATAACAACATATACCAAATGAAATCTATTCATTTACTGCAACATAAGATTCAGATATGAATACTTAATATGACATTCATCCATTAGTGTTGTTCTACATATTTCATCAGTTATTCCTAGTGCGCAATATTATTTCCTTTACCATTTTAACATGTTCAACATAAACTCATTAAAGAAAATATAATCAAAAGTACTGCATACATTCACACATAACCCAGATATATTGTGCTTCACCCCCTCATGGGGCTACGCCCACAAAGATGAGTCACTTCATCTCTTTATTAATATTCATGCAAAATCCAGTGCCACGCACTGTACATTTATTCCTCCATTACAATCGATCTCCATAGATCGCAAAAGTCCTCACAAAATAGAGAAATTATAACCAATATCTTAACCAACCCCCTAACCAACCCTTTTCATAGTCCTAATACATTCTGTTATCACATAGAATTGTAGGGTTAAAGAATCATGACACAGAACATCTTATTGTCTTCAGAGCTTGTATTTTAAACAAATTCTCAGAGATTATGTCATACCATCAACTAACAACCTCCTCAAAGTGTGCAAGTTATATTTGAGTTGGCACTACGAACTAGTTAAGGAAGAGGGTTGAAGGTTAGGAAGCTTGTAGGCATCTGAGTGAAAATCTGAAACTACCAGCATCAACCTCATAGCCATTAGGTACTCCATGAGATTTTTTTTCTTGTTTGGAGGTCAAAAAGGGTTTGGCTACTTGATTTTCCTTTGGTTCTATGAACTAGCTCAGGTGCTACGAATTTAGAGAAGTTCTATGAAATGCACTACGAAATGTGTTGTGGAAACTCTGTCTAATACTGTTGAACTGGTATTTTTGACCAACTGACTTCTAGAAGGATTTCCGGGTGAACCAGGATGAATTTTCAAAATAAAAGGAGGTTATTATCAAGAACGGACCCATGAACATTAACCTATTTCATTTTTCACACAGGTGTCACAGATTAGGGGATTCGAAAAAATCTTTGAGCCCTATTGTTTCAGTTTTCATGATTTCCTGTTTGAGACATGTTTTTGCGAAACATATTTCGACCAACTGGAGATGAATTTCAAGAAACTAAGAGAGTTTTTTACTTAGAACAAGCTTATATAAAATAACTTTTCTAATATTTTACACAACGGTTGTATTTTGAGAATTCCAAGCGGCATTTTGAATCCTATTTTTCAGAATTTTGCCTCCTGAAAAGAAAGAAATCAGTTAAAACATGTCATTGTCTGTTTGTAACTGTTTCTATTTTGGGAAAGGGGCTGGAGTTCGAATTTGTGAGATGGAAAGGACCTATAGTGCTATATATGTCATGGTACAAGAGTAGAGTGGGGTTGGATTCATGAGCCAAGAGAGGAGAGAGCTGGAGGAGAAATTTTAGTTGCTCATTTGTAAGCCTGAGGGCATGTTTGTAATGACATTTTCTCCCATTAAAGATTCATGAGAGCTGTTATCATATTGTCTTCTTTGTTTTCTCACTTATTTTTTATCTTCTTTCTTGAACATATTGCAGATTTTGAGGATCACAGTTGTCATTGATTAATGGATTCATGAACAACAAAGGATCTGATGTAGCTTGCACATTAAATCATTGGTCATTGTTTAAGAAAATCTGTATCTATTGCAGAAAGGATCTCTATATAATGGATGTTATTCCTTTTGTCATATTCACTATGCTTCTACTCTTTAGTATATATCTCTTTGTCTGATATACAGTTTGATTTCCTTTGATCTATAGGATTTTATGACTCCATGCCCAATGGAATGCCTCTGCATACATTTTGTTTCCCTCTCCCTTTGTTTCCTAGTCTTGTTGATCCACCTACTTAAACCATTTAATTAATTTATATTATGATGGGTACTAGGCTTTCAATTATAGAAGTCTAAGTGTGAATCTTAGTGCTAACATTCTTGGTGTTGTTTCCAGGGATGACAATGAAGACGCCTTCCCTGGGTAAACTATGATGATTAGATCTATCTTTGGATGGTGAACTAAAGCTAGACACTTTTATACTGCTTATATTTCACCATGGTGACTCCAGTGTTCATATATCTATTGGAGACGCCATTGTTTTCAAATGGACAAGATCCTATCTTAGAGGTATGATTTCTTTGATTTTTCAAAGATAGTCATTTTTCCAAATCCAGTTCCTAGTAGAGATGAATGGGAAGGTTTCTTTCCTAGGTTTAGAGGAGAGGATTGGGAAGTACCAGTTGAGTTTTTATTAGACTTTCATGAGTGCATTCTTAAGTTGAAAATTATACATGAATATGTCCTCATAAAATTGTTTACATACTCTTTATATAGAGCAACTCGTGATTGGTGTAGATCACTCCCAGTTGATTGTATTACTTCACTAAGACATTTTCATGTTGCATTTTGTTTGTTTTGCAAAGAGAAATTTGCAGTTGATTTCCTTTATCGAGAATGTTGTTATGAATTCGATTTTCTGAGTAAAGGATCAAATAGTCTTAAAGAGTATGCTGCTATAGAAGACACTTTTCATTATGATCAAGAGGTTGATGATCTTCAAAGTGATAGCTAGGATGTAGATACTTTTGACATTGTATCAAATGTATTTACTGTTTTAAGTTTTCATGAAATCAAATCGTTTCCTTTGAGTATTCAAATGATAAAAATAATATATTTACTAAAGCACATACATAGCTTATTAGCAGCCAACGAGTATATGATAATGAAGAAGATATGGAAGAATTGCAGCAATAGTTGGAATTCTCTTTATCACCTATTGATGAGCATAAAACTCCACGGATCAGCAAGGAAATGTCTATCATTTCTATACCTGCACTTGCAACAAACATCAAACAACATATGAGTAGCTGCAAAGTATATGAGGACCATCATTTTATTGATGAATCAACCTTCACAGAGGAGTACTATGGTTTTCTTAACCAACTAGAAAAGTCTTTTCATAAGTTTCATGATCCTGTGGATTTTTACATAGAGTTTGTTAAGCCCTAATATTGGCTCATTACCCCTTAATTGGGGCATATTAGATTAGTAATGTTATTTTATTTATGTTGGCTTTAGGCCATTAGTTGTAATTTAGATTAGTAATGTTATTTTATTTATGTCGGCTTTAGGCCA
>ML820072.1:77213-90082 GCA_009831015.1 Picea engelmannii | reverse complement strand
CATTTTGAATATTAAGGAATAGTAAGATTAGCCCATGTTTCTACATTTTAATATAAATTTACATCCTTAAAATCATCCCTGCTAAGGAACTATGACTTCTAGAACTACGTCATCTCTAAATTTGACCTCTGGAACAACTAATTTTGGAAATATGACCCAAAGAACTATGATCTGTATAACTATGACCCCAAGAACTATCACATGTGGAACTATGACCTCTTGAACTATGCCCTCTAGAACTTTGATCTCTAGAACTATGACCTATGGAATGACCTCTAGAACTATGACCTCTAGAACTATGACTCCAAGAACTATGACCCATGGAACTATTAATTCTAGAACTATAACCCCAATAAATATGAACCATGAAACTATGACCTATGGAACTACACCCTTTCAAACTTTGAACTCTAAAACTATGTCTTGAGGAATGACCCCTGGAACTATGACCTTTTGAACTATGAGCTATGTAACGATGACCTTTGGAACTATCACCTATGGAATTATGGCCCCAATAACTATGTGTTGTGGGTGGTAAATCCCTCCTATGGACTAGCACTAAGGGTTTTATCATGCATGCAGAAATGACCTAAAGATTCTTACTTTTTACCATCATCCCATGCCTAAACCCCCATTACTCATATATAAATACAAAGCTTAAGAGATTAAGTTGACGTACCTTATTTTTCATGTTTGATGTTGATCCCTTTTTGCGCTTGGTCATTCTTTGACTGCAACTCTCCTCCCAATGCTGACCTGCATTCATAAAAGACAAACAAAGAACTCCACATGCATTTGATCTATGAACTAATGGGTTAGAGATTTAATCAATGGAGCAATCAATATCCAAATAATGACAATCTCATATGGCGAGACGAGAAAATAAATTCTTTTATTAACTTCACAATAATACCTTACAATGATAAAGTCGGCTACTGCTCCTTGATCCTAGTCCTGGGCTCTTATTTCACTATCTTCCAACTACTTATCTCTATACTTCTCTTTGCACAAGGATGGCTAAAGGTTGGGAAAAAGGGAATGCTCAATCGGGTATAGTTTATTTACTATGATTTTCCTCCTTTCAAATGGGACCCCTACCCCTTCTTTTATAGGTTAGAAGGAGCTAGGTATTTTGTCGAATGACCGGACATGCATTGCTGAAAGGTTTAGTTAACTTACCCAAAGCTGTGTGTTCCGTTAGAAACTTTATTTTTATCATTCTTTTGTAGGTACATGTGGTCTGTCTTGGGTTAGCTAGCGTGTACACACATGTAGTAATGGAGCAGAGTGTGTGGGGCTTTATAAGAAGGGTTTTTAAGAAGAGTTGTTCAATAGTGTTTTGGAAAAGAAGGAATTTGAGATGGATTGAGGCAAGGTAAGCATGTTTGGTGAAAATTAGGGTTATAACAGATGCCTCCTAATGCATGATGTCAGAAGAGCATCTGATGGCCGAAATACATTAACAATCCTCACCAACATTCCAAACAAGTGAGCCCAGGGACCATAAATTGGTAGGTGTCGTCTACAAAATAATAATTGTCTCACCGAGGCGAGCATACCCATGCTCGGGATGAAATAAAATCATGGTTACCAATCAAATACACTATAGATCCATGTCATATAACTATATAAAGTGTATCCGCAAGTAATACACAGTGGATCTACATCTCAAAATCAAAAAGATATACATGTAGAGTATCCATCTTCTAGAAGCTGACAAGGCCTGATGGCTGGAGATGAGGTCTTCAGATCTCAAGAAACAACTTCAAAATCTTCAAAACTTGGGTAGGAGTGTAATATGAGTGTACGAGTTCACTACCCAGAGGTCTTCGACAACTCCTCGGTCATGGACTAGAAAATCTTGATGATCAGACTAAAGGCTTCATTGATTTCGAACAAAGACTTGATTGGACTTTGAGGATGGTCGGGCATGAGGGCAAGAGACAAACTGCAGAGGGGCTGACTAAGGCTTGGTAAAAATTTCCCTTGGACAATAGCATGACAAATTACGAGACTCAGGAAGCATTTCATTAACATAAGTTCATGAGGCAGGAGATAATGCAAAATATCCATATGTTTGGAAGAGTAACCAAATGGAGGAGGACACAACTCAATGTAGCAAGAACAACTTCCTAAGGTCATATTAAAACCCAAGGCTTGACGAACAAGCAGAAGGATGTGCTTTGTCCAAGGGTGACTCATTGTGTTGCCAATAAAAATAAAATACTTTTCCCTTCCTCTTTTTGGGGTATATTTGATTTTTTTTGTCCCTTTTCAATAATTTTGGAAGGCTTGAAAAAGAATAAAAGAATGTTGCATTACAAAGGAGGGATGAGTGTTGCAAACATACGAGTTCGAGGCTCAAGGACTAGACTGATGTTCAAAGTAAGGACACTCGGGGAAAATCCCTCCTGGGGCCAAAGGTGTCAAGACGTAGAGGTAAAGTGCTACAGGGCTTGTGTATAAGGCATGCTTCAGATGGTTCAGTTGATAGCAACATGGACCTAGCATTACACCAAAGATGCAGGTATGCAAACGCGGTTAACAAAACACACAATGGTAACATCCTTCGATGTAAGTTTAACGAGCCCAGAGAAGGTAAGCTCAGTGGTTTTTCATATTTAGAGAGTTTGGAAAATGTAAAAGGAGACTCCAGTGGGGTACCTTTTTCGAAGGTAGTCTAGTCGGTTCGAAAAAGGGGTAAACTAGCACCGACAAGACATCTATTCAAAAGCATTTTAACGAGTGTGATAAAGACAAGATCACTCAACCATTTTTTCATTTTTAAGGAGTCTGAAAAGAGATTAACTATGGACTCCGTCAAGAATGTTCTTCTGGACCATTTTAACGAGTGTGAGAGAATAACGTCACTCAGCGATCTTTTCAATTTTAGAGAGTCTGAAAAGAGCTTAACTATGGACTCTGTGGGGGTTCCTTTTTTGTAAATTTAGTCCCTCAAGCCCGAAAAAGGGGTAAACTTATACATGAGGGTACTCTTCTAGGGATGCGAAGCCTCTAGAGTATACCTTTGTTTGTACAATTGACCGTCCGGGCTGAAAAAGGGGTAAACTACAGCCGGATAGACGTGACTTCAAATTTCAGTTTAACGAGCGTGAAAGGCCACAAGATCGCTCAGCAATCTTTTCATGTTTAGAGGTTCTAAAAAGGGCTTAAAAAAAGACCCGTTGGGGGCTACGACTCATGTATGAAACTGGTTCAGGTAGAGCATGCTGCTAGGCTTAGACCAAGAGTCTCTTCAATAGTCAACTTGGGAAGTCTCCCAAAAGGGAAGAAAACACAAACGACGGTGTAATTCCTCCCACGGTATAGAAACAGTAGTCATCGCTTCAACGATAGCCTCATCTGAAGGTAATTCAAAATCTGAGAAATCATGCAAACGAGGGTCGACAGTCCCAAAGGGTGAAGTAAACTGACCATACTCCATATGACGATGGAGGTTCTGGCCAAGACTGGCAGAGTCTATCAGAAAATAATCACAAGCACGAGGGCTTGAGGATATACAAACAACAAGATCAGGCTTAGAGGGATACTCAAGCTCACTTGGACCAAGAGAGGGAAGCAAGGGCTCCCATGCCCCCATTGGATAAACCAATGGATCAATTGTTGATTCCAATTCTCGAGAAGGGAAACATGATTACACATGTTCCTGCTCAGAAGCAATTGAACACCGAGGATAAGACGCCACATAATTAACTTGTGGTGGGGTGGAGTCTACACGAACACTAGGAACATATAAAGGGGCAGCCTTAACTAACGCTGAATTAGAATGGTGATTATCATATGCAAGCTGGTCAATAGTGACAATGCTTCCATTGTGGGGGAAACGCATCACCTGGAAGAGCGTAGATACCACAGTGTTCATAGCATATACATAATCACACCTGAGAAACATATTGAAATCTAACGAGCCTTGCACCACTATAACATCGACACGGACAATCTTCCCACCTAACGAGATAGGCAACTAAGGAAGAACCCCCAAATATTCACTAGGACGTTTGTCAAAAGCCAACAACTCATGTGAAGCAGACCCAATCTTGGGAGAACCCAAGACTTTCCAAACCGAGGAGGATAAAATACTTGTAGAGGCTCCTTCATCCATAATACATCTATAATTTTTTTTTGAATTAACTTGAACCCTTGTTTGAAAGGATGTGGAGGTAGGAAGACGAGACTCAACAAGGTCATTCCAATCAAAGGAAACCATCGTAGGGCTTGGAGGGGGTGTTCTCGGAGTGAGTGGAATGTCCCCTTGTTCTGAAAATACTGAACCAAAAATGCTAAAAACATAGTCAGTAGACACGTCACTCCCCAAAAGAAGAGTGGGATCATCCGATGAATGCATCGACATGACCACTTTCGCAACCAATGGCTGAATAGGCTGTGAGACTACATGGTCTAAAGTCACCTCACCCCCCAAAATAGGAGTGGGATCATCCAATGACTGCATCGGCATGACCACTTTCACAACCAATGTCTAAATAGGTTGTGAGACTACATGGTCTAAAGGCACCTCACCCCTCAAAAGAGGAGTGGGATCAGACAATGATTGCATCAGCATGACCACTTTCTCAACCAATGGTTGAATAGGCTAAGAGACTACAAGGTCTAAAGTCACCTCACCCCCCAAACGACGAGTGGGATCAGTCGATGACTACATCAGCATGACCACTTTCTCAACCAATGGCTAAATAGGCTGAGAGACTACAAGGTCTAAAGTCACCTCACCCCCCAAACGAGAAGTGGGATCAGTCGATGACTACATCGACATGACCACTTTCTCAACCAATGGATGAATAGGCCGAGAGACTACAAGGTCTAAAGGCACCTCACCCCTCAAAAAAGGAGTGGGATCGGTCGATGACTGCATCGGCATGACCACTTTCTCAACCAATGGCTAAATATACTGTGAGGAAACCTCAGAAGACTCAAAATCAGAAGAGCTTGCAGAGAGGGACCACAATCTTTGTACCTTTGGAATGCCAAGGCATAAATGAGTAAGGTGATCTCCCTTGCAAAGCTTACAAGGGAACTTAGGCTTACTTCCTATCCATCTAGGTTTCTCAACATAATCGATGCCCCCAGCATGACTAGAAGTGGTTGGTTGCACCTATCCAACATGACTTGCAGAGGTTAGTGATGGGTCGATAACATGACCTGTAGAGGCTACAGACCTATTACCAGTATGACTAGCAGTGACTAGACCTTTTTTCCCCAGCATGACTTGCAGAGGATGAGTCTGTGCCCCCAGTATAACTTGTAGAGCCTGGGTGCTGGTCTTCAACATGACTTGCAGAAGTTGTCGATTTATCTCCAACATGACTCACAGAGGTTGGTTATTTCTTCTTCCTATTATTCCTCTTTATATTTCGTTTAGACTTCCGGTTACTAGTAATTGTACTTTCACCAGAGGTAGGAGAAGGAGAAGGAGAAGACTTTGCTGATAAAGAAACATCAATAGGGTTCCCATGACATAAAGTGCTTAGCTGAGAAGCATCAAGATCATATGGGACATTTCGAATGGTACCCAACCAAACCAGTAATCCTACATTCAACCCAGGAATGTACAAAGTGGCCATCAAAGGGACACCAACATTTCCGAAGAAAGGAAAAGCACAAGAATCCCCTTGCGAAGGGGTTCCTTGGTTGGTATCATCGGGAACTTTAGCCATGAATATCTTATGCACAGATTCTCCCTTTGCGGGATCATTCAAGTCTGTAAAAGTCTCACACACTGACTCTGAAGAACAAGTGTTATCAAAACAACACCTATAAAGAGGCGACTCCACATTTCTAAGCGGAAGACTGAAAATCCCTCTCAACCAACGGAGTGGGTGGTCTACCACCCTAGGTTAGAGACCTAAATCCACAACTGACTAACTCACTATGGAAAACTAGGGAGCATAGAGCACATACTAAAAGTTCCTAAAGGAAAATCAAGCAAACGACTAACTAGTTGGAAGAACAGTTACACGAACCAACACTAGAGAAACTTACCGGTGCAAGTGCAACTCAAATACAGAAGAACCCTCTGGGTATACTCTGCAAAGTGTGGCCCGATGTCTGCCCTAGGTACTATGGTATACCCCCACGGTCACCTGTGTAAGTTCCTAAAATAAAGGCAACTAGGTTGACAACTCGTGAACAATCACCAGGCGGGTACAGTCGACAGTCAGGTGGACTACAATGAGCAGGGTATCAAGCCCAAAACCTATCAAGGGTATCTAAATAAAGTGTCTCAAAAGATGACTGAGGACCTCAAACGGATTTGAGACCCATGAAGCTCTGTGGCAAATGCGATCAACGGAATCCCAAGACAAGTCCTCTACATGCATTCCCCACTACGCTTGGTCCATCTTTGGAGGGGTTATCTCCGCTACCTTTCTGCACATGACCTCATGTTTATCCCCTATGTTAGAGGGGGGTCCTAGATAAATTTGATGATACTGGACTTGGACACTCCCTAACTCAGACTCCAATGTTTGATTTAATGGCCTTGAAGAGTTTCCTCTCCAACCTAATTCAAGGCCCTAACCCTAAACTAGTTGGTTGACCCTACAAACATAAAAAGTGTAATGAATTTTAGATTTAGTTTTATTTTGTATGGCTTGTCTTAAGTCAAAGGTTATGAAAGTGAAACTAGTGATGTTTGAAAGATGAAAAACAAATAGATAGAAAGCTAGAAACAAAATAACTTCTTCTTGAAAACAATTTTTCAAACTAAAAAAAAAAATTCTAAGATCTTTAAACAGCAAACTCAAAGTAGGATTTCACTCGACTATGAGCTACTTATGATCTAAGTAAACCGTTAAGAACTTATGAAAGCAAAGACTTTTCCTGATTACTAATGCAAACCAACACTATTTAACCAAACAAAGAAATAAAAGATTTTTTTTTTATTTGTATGCTCACAAAGAAAAAAGGGAAAATATCAACAAATAAAGACCAAGAAAACTTATGGCCTAAGTGCAGGTTGCAAAGAGTCACTTTAAAAATAACACACAAGCAAATTAAAATTGGACTCTCACACTTGTCTAAAAACCCTATGAAAAGAAAATTTTGAGGAAAACTTCTTAATGAAAAAAAAAGAAAGCTATTGTTGTGATCAAACCTAAGTTACTAACCGCTATGACAGAGACCCAAAAACTTGAGAGGTATAACTCTTTTCAAAGGAAAGGATGTCTTCCTTACCTTAAACAAGAATTTTCTGCACATGCACGCTACTGACAGTTCAACAGCAAGCGTATGCACGTGAGCTGTGTAAAGTCAGGGTGTGTGTACACACATGTAATCCTTATACAGGACGCGTGTATCTATGAAACTCTAGGACAAATGAAAGGCCAAGCAATCAATCCCAGGCAGAGACTACTGGTACTGAGAACCAGGATCTCTTGAAGACTCAGGCACTTACTTTAACAGAAGAAACAAAAGAAAACAATTCAAGAAAAACTTCATAGAACAAACCAATCTGAGGTGAAACCTAAGCTATAGACTATAAACAACAAAGACTAGAAAGAGTTCCAGAAAACCCCTAAGAAGGATTATTTCTGACAGGGGAGAGGATGACTGCCTCTCTAAAAGAAATTTTCTGGAATCATACACGCGACTGACACTTCCTCAGCTAGCATGTACATGCGGGATGTCGGAAGGTAGGGCGTGGGTACACACGTTTAGACCTTATACAAGCCGTGTGTACCTTTGTGGGTCTCAAAAAATGTAGTCAAGCAAAGAGATAGAGATAATTGGTATGGAAGACTAGAAACTCTATAAGCTCAAACTTTTGCAGAAACTTTAAATGCAAGGAATGAAACCATTTTTTTAAAAATACCCAAGAAAAATCATTCCTAGAAACCCTAGAGATCCCCAGTATGGTCGCCAATTATGTTGTGGGTGGGAAATCCCTCCTACAGACTATCACTAAGGGTTTTATCATGCATGCAAAAATGACCTAAAGATTCTTACTTTTTACCATCATCCCATGCCTAAACCCCCATTCCTCATATATAAATACAAGGATCAATAGATTAAGTTGACGTACCTTACTTTTCGTGTTTGATGTCGATCCCTTTTTGCGCTTGGTCATTCTTTGACTGCAACTCTCCTCCCAATGCTGAATTACGTTCACAAAAGACAAACAAAGAACTCTGCATGCATTTGATCTATGAACTAATGGGTTAGATATTTAATCAATGGAGCAATCAATATCCAAATAATGACAATCTCAAATGGCGGGACAGAAAAAGAAATTCTTTTATTAACTTCACAATGATACCTTACAATGATAAAGTCAGCTACTACTCCTCGATCCTAGTCCTGGGCTCTTCTTTCACTGTCTTCCAACTGCTTTTCTCTATACTTATATTTGCACAAGAATGGCTAAAGGTTGGGACAAAGGGAATGCTCAATCAAGTATAGTTTCTTTACTATGATTTTCCTCCTTTCAAATGGGACCCC
The DNA here is from genome assembly GCA_009831015.1 of Picea engelmannii. Classification (NCBI taxonomy): domain Eukaryota; kingdom Viridiplantae; phylum Streptophyta; class Pinopsida; order Pinales; family Pinaceae; genus Picea; species Picea engelmannii. The sequence continues at coordinate 81,607 of ML820072.1, read as the reverse complement.
TACCCCTTCTTTTATAGGTTATAAGGAGCTAGGTATTTGGTTGAATGACCGGCCATGCATGGCCGAAAGGTTTAGTTAACTTACCCAAAGTTGTATGTTCCATCAGCAACTTTCTTTTTTTCATGCTTTTGTAGGTACACGCGGGCTATCTTGGGTTAACAAGTGTGTACACGCGTGCAGTAATGGAGCAGGGCGCGTGGGGATTTATAAGAGGGGATTTTAAAAAGAGTTTTTCAGTAGTGTTTTGGAAAACAAGGAATCTGAGATGGTCTGAGGCCAGGTAAGCATGTCTGGTGAAAATTAGGGTTATAACACTATGGCATGTCAAACTATGACCCTTGGAAGTACACCCTATGGAACTTTGACCTCTGGAACTATGACCCTAGGAACTATGACTCATGGAAATATGACCTCTGGAAGTTTAAACTCTGGAAATATGACCTGTGGATATTTGGCCTATGGAAATATTGTTGGGTATGTGTTATTACTACTACATATGACCAAATTTGCCACAGTTTTTCATTTCTATTGCCACACATATCCGTCTCACTTTTCACGAGAGAAAATACTATTTTTCGTCGCTATATTTTTGGTGTTATATCCACGAACTAGGTATTTGTGGAAACAACGATGAAATTATCCCTCCACATGTCATCACCATCAAGATAGGTTTACCTTAGAAAGCGTGGAAATAGCGAAGAAACTTTGTTGCAATAGGGACAAAAAACTATACCAAAGTAAAAAAATTACCAACAAATTACAACCCAGATGTCATACGTGCGACACAAAACTGTGGAAAGTTACGACGTAAAAGCATGGCAATAGCGACGAAAACCTTTGGCAGAGACAAAATTTACGACGCAGATGCTATATGTGCAACGCAAATCTATGGCAAAGTGCAACGAAATTTCGACGATATTTCCACGCTTGTTCAAAAAAACTCATAACCTTGCGACAAACTATCCTCGATATTTCCACACTTCCTTTAAGTTTTAAAAAAAAAAATCTACATGAGATATGGTATAGCATATTACATTGTAATATGGTATACCATATTACAATGTAATACGGTATACCATATTAAAATGTAATATGGTATATCATATTACAATGTAATATGGTATACCATATTACATTGTAATATGGTATACCATATTGAGAAGATGTATGTTGGGATTCGGGATTCTTGATTGACCCATAGCCTTATGGTTGATTCATTACCTTACCAAAAAAATGAAGGTTACTCACACTCATATGAATGAAAGAAATCAAAGTTGTTCCCACGAAAAAAGTTGTAATGCTTTGAAAGAATGGTAGATCAAAACAATGGAGCACTTGTTTAAGCAAAGACACTTACACCTATTCAAGTAAAGGTAACTCACCCTATTCAAATGAAGGTACATGATACCATATAAATGAAGAGAAATGGAAATGTTTAACTCGAAGGGTAGTTCACACCAAATCAAGTTAGTGTGATCACAATGTTTTGAAACAAAGGGTGATCACACTACTCTAGGTGATAGTTTCTGTAACACCCTATTTCCCCCAATCTGTAAAAAATAACTATACTGGCCAAGTATTGTGGCAAACACAAAAATGTGAATGTGTGATGTGAATAGACCTTGTGAAAAAGGTCGATGAATGTGAATAATATTATAAATATATATTGCAGGACTGTTGAGAGGGGAATATGCTGAAAAAGAGACCACGATGGTTGGATAAAGGTGGTGGAAGGCACCTAGAATGGTGGCATTAAATTCCACCGAAAACCAATACCGTATTTGGTATTCACTGGCCCGGAGAACCAAGAGCGGCTCGCTGGACCGAAAGTAATTACTCGCAGGTTGGTAGGTGGATGGATCCTCATGTGTAATGAGGGATGGGGGTAAAACCACCCATCCGTGAGGTCTTGACACCTGACCACCGTGAGGGACGTGCCCCACGCAACCTTGTAAGAAAGTAAAAAGGCAGGAGGAGTGTGTGATCACAGGAAGACGTGAGGGAGGAAGAACGTTGGAAAAATATGCAAAGTGAGTGATAGCGAAGAAGAAGGAGAGTAACCTTCGTTCTCGGTCACTGGCAGACAGAGACGTAGTCTCGCACTATCTTGGTCTCAGCTTGGGGGTGGCTAGTGGTAAATCCGTTGAGAGTCACTGAGCCTACGGTTGGGTGGAAACAAGCACCCCTCTCAGCAGTTGCATCACCTCTGGTGTTTTTCTTATAAGTGTTTTGTCTCTGGCATCTTGAAATATATATATTCTGACATTTATGCTCATAATATGTGAAATTGTGAATGATTTCAGTGCAAGAATGTATGTATGGTGTTTTGATCCGTACTAGTAGTTGCATGTTTACAATGGCAAGACTACATATGGCTTATGTTTTCATAAATCGCTATTTATATGCATACTAATCTAATTCAGACTTCACGTTCAGTTCTCGAGAGAGAGATACCCTTATCGGCCTCAGATAGTACCCTGTGTAAACCTCCCCATAGAGATACCCTCCTTGAAAATCCCATCCAGAATCTAGAAAGAGGATGTGAAGGTGCAAGGCTTTAGTAACCCTACACGAGGAGGAACGATCCTCTTGAAATCCTGAGATGGTTGTGTAGGGATGAGTATCTTTTGATGGGCGAGATCCTGTCGGAAGATCTGCAGTCACTCACGACCATTAGATTGGAAGGAGAAGAGGGGTCATTAAATTCCTCAACCCCTTTCCTTTGTTTTTGCGAGTAGCAAGTAGAGACTGAGACCCACTCAAGTCCTAGACTTGATGAAGGAGAGCAATAGATGTGCTGAAGACTCTTTTAAGAGTCAAACCCAGGAGAAAGAGTGCAAATATCCCAAGTCCCTCATAGTTGACGAAGATCAGGACAGATAGCACCTGGTCAGATCCACAGACCCTGTAGGAATTTACAGAGGTCGAGGAAATCTTTCACGGCTTCATATTAGAGAAGCCCAAGAGGGATAGTGTCGTTATTGTGCACGGAGCCATAGCTGTGAAGGTTGCAGAGGAGAATCAAAGGTCGAGACCTTTGATACTTAAGAAATATTCCAAGGAGAAGAAAGAGAAGTGCATGCTCAAGGAAGAGCTACAACTGTTGTTAGATTAGCTGGAGAGAAATAGATCTGGGTCGTCAAAAATGTATGTCCAAACGCGTGCAGAAGAGAGAAGAAACGGACGACAGAGACACTTCAAGATAGAAGTGGTGAACAGCCGATAACCGTTGGATCTTGCAGAGTTACAAGGTGGTTAGGGTTGGTGCAGTCTGGAAGAGGTCCAACTTCGGGATCTCGCATCTTGGGGTTTTGTAAGAAGAGAGCGCAAGGGTTGGGAGCTTCAACCCACGAAGTCGCAAAGAGAGAAATGCGAGGATGAGAATCTGAACCATTGAATCCAGGAACGGGAGGACCGTTGGATCAGAACCCTATGGAGTGTTATTGGATAAATCCATAAGTGCGGACACAAACCGATCTCCCTAGATCCACCTGGATCTAGAACAAAATAGGACAGAACATGATGATTTCCTTAATTTTTAGATATTGAATTTACTAACTAAAGAGAGATGAGTGACATACCGTTTAAATGTCGCTTCCTCTAGCCATCGCCATCTTAGCTCCTTTCCACCACTCATACAAGAATGATCTTGCAAAAGAATACAACCAACCAAAGTAATGGTAATAGCATAAACTCAATATAAACCTATGTATGTGATCAAGGAATCATACAATAAAACACAACAAGCTTTATAGGAAAGAATCATGTTACTGTATCATATTAAATGTGAAAGAGAGATTACAATCATTGCCTTGATGTCGTAAGGTCCCTTCCAACTGTCCTTCGTTCCCAACACGCTTCTTGCTTCAAGGATTCTGAAATCATAGATCTGATAGCTACTCACAATCTATCTTGACAAAGCAAATCTCAAAGACACTGTAACCAAGCCAAAGCTAACAAAGCTTAATAACAAGAACCCATAAGCTAACTTTCTCCATGAGAACTCCTCTCCTTTTATAAGTTGAAGAGGATAAGGTGAGGAGGTTAGGATGATCTCACTAAATCATGAAAGTGAGTAAGATCCAAACCATTCGGATGCCACCTCACCATAGAAGTTTCTCCTTCTAGAAGATCCGAGAAAACGCTAATTTTTCCCACGTGATGGAATTCTCGCACCCTAGCTATAGAGCAACCTGTGAACACCTTGCACCCTAGATATAGTGCAACCTGTGAGAATGGGTCATTCTCGCACCCTGCCTATATAGCAACCTGCGAACTTCCCTTTTTATAAGATTTTTACATAAGAAAAAAGCAACTTCTTTTCTCAGGAGAAGTTATTCTCCCTTCTCTCTTTAGGAACTCAGGCCACTGTGACGCCTCTGAAGGCAACAGAT
>ML820072.1:25951-54625 GCA_009831015.1 Picea engelmannii | reverse complement strand
GTCCATGTGGATTCCACTACCATTGCATTGGGAACATGTTGGCATAGCTAGGGGAACACATGCTACACCACCCTAGGTAATTTTCTAGAAAAATAAATTAATTACACAACCATGAAAGGCAAAGGCTTGGTGATGGCGTATATTCACTCCTAATAGTACATATTCTCCCGTTATATTCTATCATTTGTTTACTTAGGGTTCATATGTGTGTGTGTGTGTGGTTAAGATTTTGTACTAAAAATATGTTATAGTTGTATTTTTCAATGTAAGAATACAAAAAAAGGTTTTCCCACAGTCTATGATTCATACTTTGTTAAAAAAATTGATGCTTTTCTACCAAAAATGCAATTCTATCCTTTCATGAGGATTGTGAACTTTTACTAGTATAAAGCCTACTTTAAAAAACACGTCAAAACCCTTACCTTATCATTGTCTTTTCGCTAGATCCATTATCCCATACAACTTGATAAGAGTTTTCCACGATATGCATTTCCATCACCAAGACCTGCATGAATCATCAAAGACAAATTCTTTATATGAGTAAATAATATATAAGCAAATAAACATTCATTTTTTTATGTAAAATACTCTAGAAAAAAATTAAGTGGTAGCATACCTTAATGAGCTTATCTTTGTTTCGAGAATAAGTTATTTTATACTGAACAGAGCCAACCACGTGAAGGTGGAAGCTCATATGCCCCCCCCCCCCCNTAGGATAGTCATCAAAACATATGAACATATAAACATCGATAAACATCCAAATACAAGTCATGAATTTATACATCTAATTTTTCTTTGATTTATGTTCTTTTACATTCATAAAATTGACAATTGGGGTATCATAATCATCCAAGGACATTGTATTGTGTGTGCCCTATCCTTCTATTGTTTGTGTTTCCATGCACTCATGTACCATACTTTTGGTACGTCATTGAGAAGGTCATCAAGGAATCTGTTCAGGGTCGTGAATTGCAACAAAAAAAATGATCATATCGATATGTTGAAAAATAATTGAAATAACTAATTCATTATTTTAATTAGCATTACACTATTTCTCTTTACCTGTCTATGTAGTTGTGACAGTGGGTGTGTTAATTTATTTTCCACTTGGTTCCTCTCGCATTTCACCCTCATGAGCTACATGCTCTTCAATTTTGAGAAGATAATATATAAGTATAAGTCAGGAAATAAATATCTACAATCACAGTAAATATTTCTAATTCTGAAGCATACATACTGGAATGGGTACTCTACTCTCCACTATCATTGGACATGTGCACCCTTGTATGACATGGTCTCTGTTGAATACCGCTAGATTCATTGTTGCAGTAGCATTGTTGCTTGAAAACAAACATAAATACTTATTTAAGGGTGATATAATAAAATATGAATAGACTTTACAAGCATGCTACTGTGGTTTCCTTATTCAATTTATTTACCTGCGTGGATGGGGAGATAGGAGTCTGGCCCAAGATTTTTCTATATTCAATCACACTTTTAAAATCGTGCTTGTAACCAAGATTTAGGTCCTCCTCAGTGGCAGCAGTGTCGAACATATTTAACTGCAATGCATAACACCATTAAAAATACTAATAACAAAAACATATATTTGTTCGCTACTATTAAATAAATATTAACCACAGTTAATCATTTAAATATTATGATTCGGGATTTTATTTTTCCATAGCCACCCTGGCCTAGTTTATGTTGCCCGTGTTTTTCCACTCTGGCCTTGGTTTCTTTGGAGGTCTCTAGTAGCCTACATATGGAATTTTGAAAAAAATTAGATATCGGAATTGTTACTTAAAACAGGAAAGAAAAACATAAATGATCATATTTCACTGATAATATGACATGTGTTGTACCTTGCTTGACAATCTCATGGATGCCTTCCTTGTTTTTTAAACAATTTCTCCTTTGCATCCTCTATCAGGGCCTTCCACTCTTTCTCCAGAACCATGGGAGGGTGCTCATGCTTGAGGTCTAATTGCAATTTCTCCCTATACTTGGCCTTGGTATATTTTAAATTCTCGTCAGCTAACTTTGTAACCACCTTCTTGTTGAAAGTGTTATCGAACAAGTTTACCATGTGGTCTATTAAATCATCTTTCTTTTTGCTATCTTGGTCATTCCACCATGTGTGAATGGTGGGGCCAAACAAATCCAATGCTTTGTCATTTAAGTTTCTATAAAAAACATTGTTTCCTGCAAAAATGTGTTATCCATTAATTTATAATAATCTCAACAAATGTTCATTTCAATTTCATGAAAAAAATGAATCAATTAATTAACAATTACCTGCAATCCTTTGAATCTTGATCGGAACAGATGTGTCATCCACAAGAAAGGTGACATCTTGTGATCTGGTGCTTTTAATTCATTTTGATCCATGCATAATAGTTTCCTCTCCATCTACAGTACATTCCTCTCCGGAGTCATGTGGAGTCAACAGCTCTGGCTCATGGCTCTGGTGTGTCATGCCGAAAAAAATCATTGTGCTCATTAATGGATTTGAGGGGAACCTCAGGAGGCTCAAAAATCCTCACTTGCACTTTGTTATGTCAATATTTTTTTTGCATTGGCCCATCACTGCTACATATAGCAGTTGCAAGATTGGTAGGTTCCCAGCGCACGGGGTTTAAAAACTCCTACAAACGAAAAAATTTACTTTATCAGATCATATAGAAAATATAAAACAAAAAAACGGATATGAAATTGTCATAGTTGATAAAAATATGTGAAGATGCCACTTACCCCTAAATTAGTTGTTGTATTTTGCAGCTCTACAATTCTTTCCCTATCCTCCCGTGTCAAGGGTCTTTTGCTAAGAAAACCTAGATATTCTATGTTATCCTTCTTCAAGGCCTTCGTTACAGTTGTCATTGGGTTAGTGGAAAAAAATATTTTGTCCTCATCAATATCCTCAGTGGGAGCCTTCCCACGTTGACCATGCCACAATACATTGATGAATAAAATTAATGAGATGAACTTTAACATTTGAGAAATTTAGTTATTATAGTCATAAGTTAATATTGTATTTAACATTTACCTGCTGAGGCACAGTGGGTGCCTTTTCCACAGTCACCCTGGACAGATGTAGAGGGTGATTTTCGAACACGATCACCCTGGATAGAAGTTGACACAATAAATCAATCAACAAAAGTTATGAAATTTACCTGTAACATTTAAAAAATGAAATATTGTAGTAATATCAGAAAAAAAATAACGAAATTTCAGAAATTTAGTTGTTGTAGTCATAAGTTGTTACTGTATTTAACATTTACATGCTGAGGCACAGTGGGTGCCTTTCCACGGTCACCCTGGATAGATGTAGAGGGTGATTTTTTGTCATGGTCACCCTGGACAGAAGTTGACACAATAAATCAATCAATAAAAGTTATGAAATTCACCCGTAACATTAAAAAAATGAAATATTGCAGTAATATCAAAAAAAAAAAAATGAAATTTCTGAAATTTAGTTGACGTTGTAGTCATAAGTTGTTACTGTATTTAACATTTACCTGTTGAGGCATAGTGGGTACCTTTTCATGATCACCCTGGACAGATGTAGCCTGTGATATCTCATGATCACCCTATATAGATATTGACACAATAAATTAATCAACAAAAGTTATGAAAGTAATTGTAAGATTAAAAAAAAGAAATATTGTAGTAATATCAGAAAATAAATAATGAAAAATGAAATATATGTAGTAGAAAATTGAAATTTTTTAGCGATAAATTGTAACAATGATTGACCAAAGGTTGAGTTGAATGGTATGTAATATATTTACCCCCATAGTCGCACCCCCTCCATCTATTCGATTTAAGTTGTAATCGATCAACAACTTTTCACTTGGAACTATTGTTTTTGTTGCACATACAAATATATGATTTACTTTGCGTCCCTCAACTATGAAATTCAGTTTCTTAGTTGTTTCCACTAGTCGTGTACTATTTATAAATCCCACAATGTTTCTAGTAGCTTTTGGCCTCCCATCAATATACATAGTTTCCCCTTTATTTTGATTGTTATCTACTAGTTGTATATAATTTGCGGCAACTCCGTATCTTCGCATACTTCGCGTATATCGTACCAACATCAACTAGTGATTGTGTTTGTATAATGGTCCGACATACTCCATAAATTCAGTTACAGTTCCATAGACGACCTTTATGCTATCCATGGAGAATAACCCCAATACATGTAAGGATGAAGGAGCAATGCGATACATCCTCCCATTGATGATAAAATATGTGTCCACTTCAGGTAGCTCCTTAGGTGCCCATCGTTTCACTAGATATTTATACCTCAAGGGAAACTCAATGTCACCTATGCTCTCAGCATCATAATTACATGACCCTCTATTGGCAATAAAAAATTGCATGCGTTTACGAAATCTTTTCCTTACCTTTTCAGATCTAGTACAACACGTCTCACTTTCAACCTCTCTTAGTATATCTTGATAATCACTCAAGGAAGATAGATATGACAAATACCTATTTGGTGGTACTTACACTCATTAAAACAAGAATATAAGTTGTTGTGCAAATATACGTTTGTGGTACCAGCACAATTGCATATAGTTGCATTTAGTTGCAATATAGTTGCATAATTTGCATTGTTGAATAAAGTTGCATAAAGTTGCATATAGTTCGGTAGTTGCATAGTTGGATAAGTTTAATATTTGCATATAGTTGCTATATAGTTGCATAAAGTTGCATAAAGTTGCATATAGTTTCATAAGTTGCATATAGTTGCATAAGTTGCATTTTTTCATAAAGTTTGGTGCAGACCCCCGACCCTCGGGCCGAGATCCGCCTAGGATCTTCTCTAAACCAAGACAAGAGTTAAACAAAACCCTTGATTAAGACTACAAAGGACTTTTAGGTCTCGCGAGTTCGGCACTTTCAACACAATGCCACTGCTCTCTACAACAGCTAAGATGCGAAGTTCCGAATGGGCGTAAGGGATAAGCCCCCTCTCTTCATCCCTTTGGAGAAGTGACCATGACCAAGGCCTTAGCACAAGCTCTTTTCATGACTCACGATCTTGCGAGTTGGAGAGTCGAAGACTCTCAACTCCTCTTGCTCCAAACCTCCGATACCCTAGATGCGATACAGGTATGGCTCCTCCTCATTAGCACCTTTACAAGTGACTGTCGGCTAGAGCTTAACTCTAGCACCTCTTGCAACTCACGACTTCGCGAGTTGGAGTGTTGAACGCTCGTGCTCCTCCCTTGTGAATCCCCGAAATGCAATAAGTCAATAGGGTGTTGACTCCTCCATAGTGACACGTGTACACCACCTGTCACCCACTTTGACCTTTTTCTGCGCGCTGTATGTTTGCGCCACCTGTCAACTACATGGTATTCGCTTACGGGATGTGCCACCTATCCATACGAGCCCTCGGCACTCAGCACTTCGTGAATTTTGTGATCCTAATGAAATGTTTCCCAACCTTCAAACCCCCGAAACATGATACCATGCGGGGTTCGATCCAACGGTTCTCTCGTGGCCAAGATCCAACGGCTTGGATCTTTTTCCCTGCACTTCGTGACTCGAGACTTGGAGCGACCAATAATTTGGCCTGTCCTTCAAACTCACGAACCCCGAATTCATAAAATGATCCAACGGCATGGGGTAAGCCGCGATTAATGGCTCATGTTGACCCTTGACTCCTGGGTGATGGGTTTCTTTGACCTCTAACCATTTTGAACCTCCTGTCAATCCTACGGTCCTCGTGATCTCGCGATTTCTTCACGGAGAAATTAGACTATCTGTTTATGGTTTGACAACCCTCAATTCTAAACTTTGGCAAAGGCACTTGGACCTGCTCCTTTCTTGATTTCGATCCAATTTGACCTTCTCTCACCCTCTGCGACCTTCAAATGAAATCGATTGTCCAGGTCTTCTACCTTTCCTTGGTGAATTATGGGCTTCAAGCCTTCTCTGTGCACGAATCTTGCACACTTAGAGATAACTCACAGTTATCCTTCGAGGGAAGCTCTGTGGACTCCTTGCAATAGAGAATCCTTCAACTCCTCTGTAAGTTTGAAGAAATGTGTTCCCTTTTCCCAGCGTGTGCACACTTTGCATGGCTCTGTGCTCTACTAGCACTGTTTCCTGTAAAGACACAATTTGAATATCTTCTGAGCGTTCTGAAATGAAATTCAGAACCTGGTCGATGCACTCCTTGTGGACCCTCTACTGCACTCTTTGCAGGAGTTCTCAGAAAGAGAAACAACTGAAACTCATCCTCCCCTTATCTAGAATTCAATCATTCAACATATAGTTTCTAGAGCTTGCACACACACATAGCATTTAAAAAAAATGCATACAGAGAACATAAATAGCTTGTAACATACCATTCAATTGGTGGTTCCAACAACCATAAAAACAAAAATTGGAATCAAAGCTTTCTTCTATTAATTCCAGTGCTCCTGTACATGGCAAATAACAACTAAATGCATAAAAATCCTTCGTTCTCCTATATTCTCCTCTGCAGCTCTACAACTTAGGAATTCTGAAATATGTTACAAAGATACAAGGGTTGAGGGTGTCTATCATCTGTTTTCCCTCCTAAGATTCTAAAACTGTCTAATCTATCATTTAAATATGCCTACTTGCATTAAACAAACTTAAATGCCTATTACATCCACGGATAGGAACATATGCTCCAAATCAGTTTGGATCTTCAATACATAAATGCTAATGCACTTTCCTCCTAATCATTACATTAATGTTTCAGATTTGAATATTCAAAACATTTAAAAAAAAAACGTGTTCAAATGAAATATACGCATCCAGTTGTCTCCTTTCACTAGGCATGTGCTTGTTGGATTTTGTGATGCTCCTGCATCATACTCCCTCACTTGAAAAGTTTCATGAACTCATGTTCATGAGCTCTTGCACGGTTTGTCCATGCCTTTGAATTTCTGCTTCATTCTCCTAGCTAGCATCTTCAACTAGATGTCCTTTCCACTTGACCAAGTGTTATAACCCTAAATTGCACCACACATGCTTACCTGGCATCAAGCCAACTCATATCCCTTCTTGGCCAAAACACTATTGAACAACTCTTTCAAAATCCTCTTTTATAAAGGCCCACGCGCCCTAATCCATTATTGCACGCGTGTACACGCTGGCTGACCCAAAACAACCCGCGTGGACCGACTTCAACACGAAAAAAGGAAAGTTGTTGACGTAGCACAAAATCTATGGGTTAGTTAACTGAAACTCCCAGCCATGCATGGCTGAGGGTTCATCCAAATACCTAGCTCCTTCTAGCCTATAAAAGAAGGGGTAGGGGTCCCATTTGGAAGGAGGAAAAATATAGCAAAGAAACTCTGCCCATTTATGTATTCCCATTGTCCCAACCCTTTAGCCTTGCCTTGTGTCAAAGGAGATTCAAAGCAAAGCAGTTGAAGGACAGAAGAAGAGGAGCCCAGGATCAAGTTCAAGGAGCGGTGGTCGGTCTCAACTTTTGTAAGTTGACTCATTCAAAGTAATAAAGAAAATGTTTTTCCGGTCCCAATTCATGAACTCTTTATAGTTTGATCAGTATATGTTTGGATTTCTAACCTGTTGGTATATAAGTAGTATGCATGCATAGTTGTTGCTTGTCTTGGATGCAGGTCAGCTTTGGAAGGAGTATTGTGAACAAGTAATCAAGCACAACGAAGGATCGACATCAAATGTCAGGAACAAGGTAGGTTGATCTTTCCATGCATTTACTAAGAAAAGGGGATTTAAATCTAGGGATGAAGGTAGAAAGTAATTTATCTTCGGTCATATCTGCATGCAAAGTCTGAACTCTATTTGCTAGTCCATAGGGAGATTTTCCCAACAACAAAATTGGTGACCATATTGGGGAGACTCTCTAGGGTTCCTAGAATTTTATTTAGTTTTTGGGTAGTTTTATAGACTAGTTTTTCTTGACTCTTTTTTCTTTTAGTTTCTGTAAGGTCTGAGCTAGCAAGGAGTCTGGTTTTCCATACCAGCTTTCCCTGTATTTTGCTTGACTATATTTTTTGGGACCCACAGAGGTACACGTGGCCTGTATAAGGTTTGCACGCATGTACCCATGCCCTACTCTCTTACAGCCCACGTGTGAATGCCAGTTGAGGAAGTAGCAGTAGCGTGTAGAGTTCAGAGAACTTCAGAGGCAATCATCCTCTTCCCTGTCAGAATCACACATTCTCAGGGGGCTTTCTTGAATTTTGTCTGAGTCTTGTTTGCTAGCAGTCTTATCTCAGATTGTTTTTGCTTTATCATTTTTTCCTTACATTCTTTGTTTTTCTGTTAGAAAGAGTGTCGAAGCCTTCAAGGGATCCTGGTTATCAATATCAATGGTCTCTTCCTGGTTTGGTTTGTCTGTTTTCATTTTTCTCAGAGTTTAGATATACACGCGGCCTGTACAAGGTTAGCCTGTGTGTACACACCCTCTGTCTCTATTCAGCGCGCGTTCGCACGCGTGTTGTTTGATTAACAGTTGTGTGCTTGTACAGGATACTTTTTATTGAGGGTAAGGCAGTCATCCTTTCCCTTGATAAGAATTATTCCTCTCAGGTGTTTGAATCTCTGTTTGAGCAGTTAGTAGATTAGGATTAATCTTACCCTTAGCCTACTTTTTCTCAGTTAAAAATAAAAGAATTTTAAAGGTTTTTAGACAAGTGTGAGAGTCATTGTTTTTTATAAAAAGAATTGCTAGTGTGTGATTTTTGACCTGATTCTTTGTGATCTTTGTTTAGGCCAGAATTGTTTTTCTTGGTTTTTGCTTGTCGGTATTTTTCCTTTCTTGCTTTACTAGCATTTAAATAAATAAAAAATCTCTTTTCATTTTCTTATTTGGTTGAAGAGTGTGTTTCTACATCATGAGCTAGGGAAAAGTCATTTATTTCATAAGATTTTACAGTTCACTTAGGTCATAAGTAGCTCATAGTCGAGTGAAATTCCTTTGAGTTTGCTGTCCAAAATATTAGAAAAGTTAAAAAAAAAAAACTTTTGAAAAGTTGTTGAAATTTTGCATTCAGTAAAAGTTTTGTTTCCAGCTTTTTTATTCATTTTTTGCTTTTGTCTTTTACACATAATCAATTTCACCTTCATACCCCTTGACGTAAGACAAAGCCATAAAATCAACACTAAATTTAAAATCTACTAGACTTTTATGTTTGTAGGGTTCACTAACTAGTTAAGGACTAGGGCCTTGGATTAGGTTGGAGAGGAAATTCTTCAAGGCCATTTTAAATCAAACATTGGAGTCTGAGATAGGGAGTGTCTAAGTCCGGTGTTGTGAAATTTATCCGGAACCCCCCTCTAACACAGGGGATAAACATGAGTCGCGTGCAGAAAGGTAGCGGAGATAACCCCTCCAAAGTTGGACCAATCGTAGTGGAGAACACATATAGAGGGATTGTTTTGGGATTCCGTCGTTTTCATTTGCCAAGGGGATTCGTGGGTCTTGAATCCATTCGAGGTCCTCAGTTTTCTTCTGGACCATTTTCTCTCGATACCCTTGACAGGTTTCAGGCTCGATACCCTGCTCATTATGGTCTACCCAACTTTCGATTGTACCCGCCTGGTAATTGTTCGCGTGCTGGCAACCTAGTTGCCAATATTTTTAGGGACATACACAAGTGACTGTGGGGGTATACTGCGGTACCTAGGATAGACATCGGGCCACGCTTTGCAGATTATACCTGGAGGGTGCTTCCGTTTTCGATTTGCACTTGCACCGGTAAGTTGCTCTAGTGTTGGTTGTTGTAACTGTTCTTCCAATTAATTTAGTGTTTGCCTGTCTTATCTTCTAGGAACTTTTTTAGTGTGTGTTACTTTTGAACGTTTAGACTACCTTAGAGTGTCATGGATCTTCTCACACAGTGGAGGATCCCAAGCTCTGTCGGTCACGAAGGCTTCTTGGCCTGTCGCCAGTTACACTGGAGCCACCCCCGCCACCATTAAGGCGAAAACAAGACCAACAAGGGTCTTTGAAGTGACCGGGTTACAAACCATTGTGCCCGAACAACCCCCGGAGGAATCGACCATTTTGGACCTTTAAGAAACCACTCTTGGCCTGGTTGAAACCCCAACCACTGATTTCTTGGCACCTTTCATTGTACCAATTCAATTTTACGAGCGCCAGACAGTGTCGCACATAGCAATGGAAACAAATGTTGTTACTCCTTCTGGGAATTCTTCAATTCCCACCATGGTTGTCACCACAGGAGATCTTTCATCTCCTAACCCACTGTCGTCAGTCCGAGACACCATGGTCTCGACCACAACTACTTCGCACAGTGGTCCGATCTCATCTTTGGCAGCGGCCACAACCCCTTTCACACCAAGTGCGATAGGCCCTCTGTTCTCATACGGGATGCCTAGTTCGAGTACAAGTCCTGTACTTTCCTACTCCACTTTACAGACTTTGGGTATGGGGGAAGGGAGCTCTAGCGATCCTTTGCAAGGTCACATGGGGGGAAATCCTACTCCTTTTAATGCTTTTCCTTACGGAGGAGGTCATATCCCTCCTTCGTCCCCTTCACTTGGTGGCTCGCATCAGCAATCTGTCAGGCAACCTACACACAATAGTTTATTTGGAGTAGGGAGTCAAGGACCACCTTCGCATAGTATGCCGGTAGGTTCGACACTGTTTTCTTTGAACGGAATGTTTGTTAACAACACCTTCTCGTCAGTCGCTTTCCCGACTGGGGGCAACCCCATTTTTGGACAATCTACTCCTGTGTAGGGTACTATTCCTACATAGGGGGAAAACCTAGCAGGACCTTGGAATTCAGGGCAGGGATCCGTTCCCTCCTCTGGAATGTCGATCTAGGGTAATTCTTTCCATAATCAATGGAACCCCGAACAAACTACTATGCCTATCCCCATGGGACCGGCATGGGGTAATCCTTCCCAAAGTCCTTCAAATATAATGCATGCCCAACCATCTATGTCTTATTTGGGAAATCAACTGATGATGTCTCCACATATGCAAAATCCATATGCTGGCCAGGGCCATGGTTTCTACCAGAATCCGGACTAGCAGCCAAACTTTTCCTGGCAACCTGGTGCCAGTCAAACTCCAGGCCCCTTTTTCCCAGGTTATCAACAATAACCCAAACTACCTTTCCTGACGACTTTACACTTGCTAGATTTGACAAGGTTGTTGAATGACCCCATTTGTCATGATCTGCGTTGGCCTCCTATGCCAACGAAGTTGCCTTCAGACATTCCAAAGTTCGAAGCCAAGCCTAACAAAGATCCAGGAGATCATGTGACTACCTTCCATCTTTGGTGCTCATCTAACTCATTGAAAGATGTCTCCGTACAGTTGCAATTGTTTCAACATACTCTCATTGGGAGTTCCGCGAAATGGTACATTGAGCTCGATCGCTCAAGATACTCTTCTTTTGGTGAACTGGCGATGGCTTTCCTGAACCATTTCCAGTTACCTGTGAGATACGACACTGGCACAGATTTGCTCGCCAATTTCGAATAGACAATAGCGGACCATATCTCTGATCACATCCGAGAATAGAGATGGCAGAAGATTTTAATCAAAGTACCAGTCCCACCAGCATTCCTACTTGAGTGGTTCCTTAAATATTTGGTCCCGTAGTTATCCAAAGACGTCGCGACGTCTGGAGTTTTCTCCGAAGAATATGCCATCATGAGGTCTCAACAGTTTGAGCTCATCTATTCTCAGTCTGGTTTATTATACAACATCTTGCCAGATGCGCCACATTCAATACTGGATAAAACTAGACAGAGAGTCGGACCACATGCCGATGGTATTGTTGGTTCAGCACAAACAAAGCCCGCTGAGAAATTAACGAAGCAGCTGCAATAGTTATCTATAAAACACACCACGGCCAGCCAAACTACTGCTTTGGCTGCTCCCCCTACCAAAACATCGGAAGTACACACAGTTAAGTCAACTAACCCAAAGGCCACCCAGAAGCCTAAAGGGAAGAAAAAACAATGAAAGAAGGGTAAGGGGGATAAAAAACCCAACGATAATGTTGGCGGGGACAACACTAAAAAACGGAAGGTGAGGTATCCATGCAACTTGTGCGTGGAAGACCACCCGACCCATCTATGTTCTTGACTTGCAGAGGCCCAAAAATTTTTCACGCAGCAACAGTAGGTGGTGTTGACTAATCCATTTCAACATGGGCAAAATCTAACTCAAGCCTCTGCAAGCACAGAAGGGGGCAGCCAAGAAACCTGCCCGCCTCCGAACAACCCCACATCCGTGAACGTATATATGGTTAGGGGTGATGCTTTTATATCGACTAGAGCGCATGACTATAGTAAACCAAGCACTTCTGAGAAGGGTAAAGAAGCTGACCTCCCATCTCTTCCTCTACAGATTGAGAAGACATTGGGAGAAACAATGACACATATTCCAAAAGGTGCATTTAAAAGAGCTTCTCATAACCCAAATGCAAGGGCCACCCAGAACTACTCTGTGGTGGAAGATTTGTCACAAACCCCTTGTGCGATGTCTACTTTCGAGGCCCTCCAAAGATGTCCTGCTCAGAGGAAAGCCTTACTAACCACTTTGGGCTCTACTGAGACTTGTAATCCAGGTACCATCATGTTAGATACAACTGACTTAAAACCTTGTCTTCCTTACCACATAGCGTTTTAGATAGTAGTGGCTTAGCCCATGAAAACTTTTACTTGAAATATCTTCCACACGGTGGTCGATGAGGGCACCTCGACATGCGTTATGTCATTGGCATGTTGGAAGGCCATTGGCCATCCCATTTTGTCTCCATCACCTACTCTCCTCATTTATTTCGACGGTCGTTCGTTCCAACCACATGGCATCATTCCTTCTTTCCCCGTGCAGTTAGGAGGGAAGACCGTGTGTGTCGAAGTAGAGGTAGTCGATGCTCCCCTCAACTATAACCTCTTGTTAGGATGGAGTTGGACTTATGCTATGCAAGTTGTGGTTGCTACAGTTTTCTGGGTTTTGTTGTTTCCGCACGAGGGCCGGATAGTGACCATCGATCAATTGTCTTTCTCCATACCTGACCCAGCTTTGGGAGCATCCACGGTCTTGATGATTGATAATCCTCAACTAGGTGTCATCAACGTAGGAGTTGGTTTGTGCCCATCCTTGATGGGTACTTTCAATTACCTACCTCCTCACGGCGATATCAAATTTATATCCAATCACCATAAGGTTGAGATTTTTCAAGTGTTGTCATTCCGCATGACTTACTTCGAGGATCCATGGATACTTCCTTCCCCATCAGCCATGATGGATGAGACAGGGCACCCAGGCATGTCCATGCCTTTGTTTATTGCTGAAGTAGCGTACTCTTTAGTCCAGCAAGCTTCAACTAACACTGATCTGACTCCTGCACAAGAGTTAGATCCACTTCTAGAGCCTATTTGGGCTCAGGGTTCTCTCACTAACATCGATTCATTAGACTTAGCCTTGCCTTATGATGAAGCAGTAATCGAAGCAATGACTAGTCCGGACAAACCTTGGGAAGATCTTCATCACAGATCTTATTTTCTCCTAGAGTTAAGTTGAATCGAAGCAGGAGAATTCACCATAACCATGACAGGAGATCAGTCGTGTCCTATTTATCTCTTAGCTACACATGAAATTTATGCTGAGGGAAATATGGCAACTATCGCTGAAACTATACCAATAAACATCTCCCGAAACCTTGGCGTCGTGGAAAACATCTTCGTCGAACCGGATGGCTCCCCCGAAGAGATTCAAATCTACACGGATCTTTTCAAAGAATTCCGCGACGTTTTTTCCTGGTCTTATGAGGAAATGCTAGGTATCGATCCAAAAATAGTTGAACATGAAATCACAATGTATCCTGATGCCAAGCCTGTCCGATAGAAGCTTCATCCAGTTAATCCTAAGAAAGCAACAACCATCAAGATTGAGGTAGAGAAATTGCTAAAGCCAAGTTTTATCTATCCTATCCATTTGACCTAATGGGTGTCAAATCCTGTGTCAGTCAATAAAAAACAAGGCACGATTCGTGTATGTACCAACTTTCGTGATTTGAACAAGGCATGTCCCAAAGATAATTTTCCAATACCATTCATTGACCAGATCATTGATGAATGTGCTGGTTGTGAAGCCTTTTCTTTCATGGATGGTTTTTCGGGATATAATCAAATCCAAATCAAACCTGAAGACCAGCACAAAACGGCATTCACTTGTCCTTGGGGTACATTCGCATATCGTAAGAAGCCTTTCGATCTCAAAAATGTTGGAGCCACATTCCAGCGGGCCATGTCTTTCTCTTTTCATGATCTCAAGCATATAGTCGAGGCCTATATAGAAGATTTAGCATCACGATCTCGCAAGAGAACAGATCATCCCACACACCTTAGACTTGTCTTTGAATGTTATCGCTACTTTAGGATTCGCTTGAATCCAAACAAGTGCAACTTATGTGTAACGTCAGGACATTTGTTAGGTTTCATCATATCAACAACATGGATCATGGTCGATCCTCTCAAGGTGGAGGCAATAATCCAGTTGCCCCCCCACGCACAATCCTTCAACTTCAGAGTCTACAAGGCAAGGCAAACTTTTTACGACGCTTCATCACCAACTATGCTGAAATCATCAAGGGCTTTATGCGTTTACTGAAGAAAGAAGTTCCTTTTTACTGGGACGATGTCGCTCGGTGCTCTTTCGACGCATTAAAACATGCCCTCACAACATCCCCTCTGCTATAGCCACCTAACTATAACAAAGATTTCTTATTATATATGGCTGCCACAGAGTCAACCATTGGCATGGTTTTAGTTCAAGAAGATGATTTATTCTCAGAATACATTATCTATTACCTGAGCCGAGGCCTCGTAGGACCGGAACTCAATTATTCGCATATCGAAAAACTTGCATTCATCACCCTACTACCCCCAAGCCAATGGGCAGGTGGATGCTGTAAACAAAACTCTTAAGACTATTCTACAGCGAACTATCAACTCAGCCAAGTCAAATTGGCATTTGATGTTATACTCGGCATTATGGCCTTACCGAACATCTGTTAAGACTGCAATTGGTTTCTCACCTTTTCAACTCGTTTACAGGCTAGAGGCAGTCTTTCCCATCGAATGTCAGATCCCATCTCTAAAATTGGCAGTACAATTATTGCCAGACACTTCTCCACTTGAAGAATGGTTAGTACACCTTAAGAAGCTCAATGAGCAGTGTTGTGGTGAAGCCCTGGCCAACGAGGCTCACAAATATAAGGTCAAGTGTCAGTATGATAGGTCCGTTCGTCCTCGAAATTTCTCTGAAGGTGACATTTTCTTGGTCTATGACCAAGATAAGGACCCTCTGGGGGCAGGAAAATTCAAACCCATGTGGTTCGGACCTTTCATCATACAAGAGGTATTAAAAAAGGGTGCTTATCGTCTGGTTGATTTTGAAGGAAATTCTTTGGTGGAGCCTAGAAATGGGCTCTACCTCAAGAAGTATTACTCATAGGCAGGTCACTATGGGTAACTTTTTGTAACATATGTATAGTCTTTGTACTATTACTTTTTAGCTTCTTTTAAATATTATGGACATGTCATTGATGTTATCTTTCCTCAATATGGCAGATGTCAAGTGATTCTGAGGTGTTCGTTGGCTATGCAGACGGTGCTAGTCGGCACACTCGGAGGCTCGCCTCCGCAGCCTGGGTAATCTTTACACCGCAGGGCCAGTTGTTATCTTCCGGAGGTATATGCTTAGGTGACACCACAAATAATGCCACCGAGTATAGTGCAGTTATTGAGTTGCTTCATGATGCCTTGTCATTGGGTATCTCTCATCTCTGGGTCTATCTCGACGCTCAACTGGTTGTGTCTCAGCTAAATAGAGTATACCGGGTTCATGATCCAACCTTACATCGACGATAACTTAGGGTACGTCTCTTAGAATAAAACTTTGATTATATTACATATTTTCATGTTCCTAGGAGATTAAACCAAATTACAAATACTCTAGCTAATCAAATTTTAGATTGGCATCTTGCACACATATGAAAGAACATTGACATAAGAATGTAAATACATTTTTTCACATGTGATCCATAAGACACAAAAGATCAAAAAACCGTATATAACATCATAAAGTAACCAGAGTACATAGATGGACGCAAACGCCTCAAAAATAGGACCAATAATGAGTCACAGGGCTTATGCCCTCAAAAAATATATACAAGTAGTGCTCGTGGCACGGAAAAAGTCTAAATAGGTTCAGGGCCTATGGGCCCTGTTATACTGGTCCACAACATGGGCTAAGCGCCTAAACAATCGGACCCACGTCCGAGGTGCCCCCACTACATGAGGCTACATGGATGGTGGCAGGTCCTCTATCTCTGCCATCAGGACTATGCGAGTGAGTGTAGTAAAGTTCCGCTCAACTCGTCTAAGTACCCTCTCAGCCTCCCCGGATGGGAGGTTTCCTGCTACTTCTGGTCCCCCGGTAGCGGCAACTGTAGCTTCTGGTCGAGGACAATGCATGTTCCATGCATAATCAACAAGTCGCACTGGTCCCACATCTGCATGCAACAAACGTATATCTGTCAAATACTATGGCATGTAAAAAAAATGATATATATAACAAAAATGACATACAAATTACATATACAACAAAAAAAACTACAAAGGTGGAGACTTACCCATCTCCCCTCGCTCCTCACCAGGAGGCATGAGTATCTCAGGATTTCTAGAAAAGTCTATCCCTGCATATGGGTAATCCTCGATCACAGGGATCTGTCGTGACAGCCATGCAAAAAAGTCATCGTCGAAGGACTCATTGGTCCTTCCACCACCCTGTCGCGGTAGTAATACTGCCCATCTACATACTATAGGAAAAGAGGCCTGATGTCCTCGTACCACTTCCCGAGGACTAAAGCTTGGAACTCTCTCGAAAAAGAATGAACACAAAATCGTCCCGAACCCGAAGTTCCTCTGTGTCCGCTGCCAGCAATCTGTCAATTGCCTCTTCATACACTCCAGTAGTGTGGCACTCTAGTCAAAAATCTATGCATTCAAGCACTGGATAGCACAGTTCATCTGTGCGCGAGACTCCTGATGCAAGGTCGTTGAACCGGTAATCCGCCCAATAAGAAATAATATCACTTGCAGCGATAGGTTAGTAATCTTACTTATGGGAACTTGGGAGCTCAAACGGTTTGTCCCAGCCTCACAGTGCAGGGCTTCAGTTCCGCTATGTTATGCGGCCCTGATGGAAACGTCCTGAAATTGACTAGTTCCCCTGTCCTTGAGAGGCTAGTCAAAAAATAGATATCCTCAGTGGTGGGCACTAGTGATTTCCCCTCTAGCATGAAGGCCTCTGCATCAGGGTGCCAATAGTCAACCAAGGCATTCAGTAGCCTCGGTTGCGCTTGCATAAATGGACACAAGAAGAACTTAAGCAAACCACATTGCATCAATGCGGCCACGACATTCGGATCTCCCACAACCAACTCACTAATTGCTTCATGCTCCCTTTCCCTCCAGTGGACATACATCCTACCAAAACAACCAACTTCAGGAGGGTCAGTAACTGCTCTTTAGTTATTTTTGTCTATAAAAGGGGGTCCACGCATGCTATCTAGGCGACAGTCGCATGTACACGTGGGCATGCTTTACTTTTCCCGAGTGTACATGCGGCCTGTCCAGAGACATCCCGCGTGGACCTAGGGCTGACCTTTTAAAGGTCGACGCCCACCCAAAAAATGAAATCAAAATCAAAAAGAAAGAATTGAATAGCTACATAGGGGAGTTTGTACTTACTTGGTCCAAGCGGAAGTTCGTTTCATCCACTATAGCTCCTGGAATCACCGTTTTTATCAAAGGGGGTCTTTTGGCTCCAGAGTCAATTTCCAAATCAACATTGGTGATAATGAGCTGCCAGCTTCTATTTATAGACTTTTTGGCCTCTTTTTGTCACTTTTTTGGCCTCCCTTATCAGTTTCTTTATACCAAAAACCATTTAGAGTGATTTAGGAGTTATATGGGAGGGATTTGATCGAGTATTGGGGAACTTTTTTTTATTTTTGAGGAAATTTTGACAGTCCATGAAAATGTTTCCAAGAATCAACTTGAGCATATAGGTTAGGTTATTACCCCGACTTTTGTGTCTCGTTGTCTTTTTCCTATGCCATAGAATTGATCCCATCAGGTTGTGACACGGAACCATCATATCTTCTTTAGAAGCATCGCAACTTGGCAGTAGAGCTTACCAGAACATGGATGCCCTAGGTAGGTCCTGGTTGCATTATGGTGTCCATGCCGTCTCTAAAACACTGTAGGCTCAGGAGTCCTTATAGTCTTTCCTGAATATGAGTTTAAGCCTCATTTGCATGATTCTTCTTCACTCTTGATCTCACCCTCAGGACTCCCAAAAAATAATGGGTCTCCTTTTAAGCCCTTTTTAGACCCTCTAAACATGAAAAGATTGTCAAGCGATCTTGTGGCCTTTCATGCTCGTTAAACTGAGATTTGAAGTCACGGCTGTCTGGCGGTAGTTTACCCCTTTTTCGGTCCAGACGGTCAACTGTACGAACAAAGGTATACTTTATGGAACTTCATCTCTATAGAAGAGTACTCTCAGGTCTAATTTTATCCCTTTTTCGGGCCTGAGGGACTAAACTTGTGAAGAAGGAACCCCCACAGAGTCCATAGTTCAGCTCTTTTTAGACTCCCTAAAATTGAAAAGATTGTCGAGTGACCTTATTCTTTCACACTCGTTAAATTGGTCCAAAAGAATACTCCTGACGAAGTCCATTGTTAATATTTTTTCAAACTTCTTAAAAATGAAAAAATAGTCGAGTGATCTTGTCCTTGTCACACTCGTTAAAATGGTTTTGAATCGACGTCTAATTGGTGCTAGTTTACCCTTTTTTGAACCGACTAGACTATCTTTGAAAAAGGTACCCCAATGGAGTCTCCTTTTATGTTTTTTCAGACTCTCTAAATATGAAAAACCATCGATCTTACCTTATTTGGGCTCGTTAAACTTACATCGAAGGACATTACCATTGTGTGTTTTGTTAACCACGTTTGCATACCTTATACACCAGCCTTGTAACAGTTTTCTTCTGCGTCTTAACAGCTTTGGCCCTCGGAGGATTTTTCCCGAGTATAATTCTACTAGAACATCAGTCTTGTCCTTGTGCCTTGAGCTTGTATGTTTGCAACACTCGTTCCTCCCTTGTAACATAATATTCCTTTATTCTTTTTCCACAATTATTGAAAAGAACAAAAGAATCAAATATACCCCAAAAAGAGGAAGGGAAAAGTATTTTCTTTATTGGCAGCATAATGATTCGCCCTTGGATAAAGCACATCTATCTGTTTGTTCATCAGACTATGGGATGTATTACGACCTTAGGAATATTTTTCTCGCTATATAGAGTTGTGTCCTCCACCGTTTGGTTACTCTTCCGAACATATGGAGAGTTTGCGTTTCCTCCTGCATCGTAGACTTATTATTAACATACATGCTGCCTAAGTCTCATCATTTGTCGTGCTATTGTCCAAGGGAGGTTTGTCACCAAGCCTGAGTCGACCCCTCTGCAATATGTCTATTGTCCTCATACATGACCATCCTGAACATCCAATCAAGTCCTTGTTCAAAATCACTGAAGCCTTCAGTCTGATCATCAAGATTATCAATTCCATGACCGACAAGCCGTCGAAGACCTCTGGGTAGTCTAGTCATACACTCATATTACACTCCTACCTGAGTTTTGAAGATTTTGAAGTTGTTTCTCAAGCTCTAAAGATCTCATCTCCAACCATCAGGCCGAATCATCTTCTGGAAGATGGATACTCTATATGTATATCTTTCTGATTTCGAGATGTAGCTCCACTGTGTATTGTTCGCGGCTACTCTTTATAGTTATTTGACATGGATCTACAATGTATTTGATTGGTATCCATGGTTCTATTTTATCCCGAGCATGGGTATGCCCGCCTCGGTGAGACATTTTTTATTTTACAGACGGCACCTCCTGGTTCCTGATCCTTGGGCTCAATTGTTTGGCACATCAGTAAAGATTGGTAATGTATTTCGGCCATCATATGCTCTTCTGACCTCAAACATTAGGGGGCATCTGTTATAACCCTAAATTTCACCACACATGCTTACCTGGCATCAGGCCAACTCATATCCCTTCTTGGCCAAAACACTATTGAACAACTCTTTCAAAATCCTCTTTTATAAAGGCCCACGCACCCTAATCCATTACTGCACACGTGTACATGCTGGCTAACCCAAAACAACCCGCATGGACCGACAAAAGCACAAAAAAAGAAAAGTTTCCGACGGAGCACAAAAGCTATGGGTGATTTAACTGAAACTCCCAGCCATGCATGGCCGAGGGTTCGTCCAAATACCTAGCTCCTTCTAGCCTATAAACGAAGGGGTAGGGGTCCCATTTGGAAGGAGGAAAAATATAGCAAAGAAACTCTGCCCATTTACATATTCCCATTGTCCCAACCCTTTAGCCTTTTCTTGTGCCAAAGGAGATTCAAAGAAAAGCAGTTGAAGGACAGAAGAAGAGGAGCCCAGGATCAGGTTCAAGGAGCGGTGGTCGATCTCAACTTTTGTAAGTTGACTCATTCAAAGTAATAAAGAAAATGCTTTTCCCATCCCAATTCATGAACTGTTTATAGTTTGATCAGTATATGTTTGGATTTCTAACCTCTTAGTATATAAGTAGTATGCATGCATAGTTGTTGCTTGTCTTGGATGCAGGTCAGCGTTGTAAGGAGTATTGTGAACAAGTAATCAAGCACAATGGAGGATCGACATCAAACGTCGGGAACGAGGTAGGTTGATCTTTCCATGCATTTACTAAGAAAAGGGGATTTAAATCTAGGGATGAAGGTAGAAAGTAATTTCTCTTCGGTCATATCTGCATGCAAACTCTGAACTCTATTTGCTAGTCCGTAGGGAGATTTTCCCAATAACATCAAGTATTCAAAATACTCTTTTCTCCTGGTCTTTCTGCTAATCCTCTTATCAATTATGCTTTCCATCTGTGGCTTTTCAGCTACAGGCATTTGTTTTGTCCATTGAATCTTTTCTTGTTCATCTTATGCTCCTGCTTCTTCATCTCTGTAAGGGTACAAATCTGCGAAAGTGAATATCGGCGAGATTCCAACCCGATCAGGTAATTCAATCTCATATGCGTTTTCCCCGAATTTTCTTATGACCTTGCACGGTCCAATCTTTTTCATATTAAGCTTGGTATACGTCCCCCTTGGGAACCTTTCCTTCCTCAAATGCACAAGAATCAAATCACCAACTTCAAATTGAAGTTCTCACCTGTGTTGATCTACTCTACGCTTGTACTCTTGACTTGAACTCTGCAACCACTCCTTAATTCTGCTATGAAGCTCCTTCATTCCTTCTGCAAATTTCTCAACACTAGCACTCCTGAATTTAGTTTGTTTTGAATCTTTCAATTCAGAAACTCCCCTTGGATTCATTCCATATACAATCTAGAATGGATTGTGCCTTGTGCTTATGTTAAATGAATCGTTGTAAGAAAATTCCACCTATGGCAGAATATGATCCCATTGACTGTGATGTTTAGTCACTAGGCTCCTCAACAAATCTCCCAAACTTCGATTCAATGCCTCAGTCTGTCCATCCATCTGAGGGTGATATGTTGAGATAAAAGATAAATTAGTCCCCAGCTTCTTCCATAGGGTCCTTCAGAAATGACCAACAAATTTGGTATCCCTGTCCGATATAATACTCTTGGGTAAGCCGTGAAGTCTAACAACTTCCTTGAAAAACAGATTGGCAATGTGTGTTGCGTCACTGGTTTTCTGACATGATATGAAATGTGCCATTTTATAAAATCTGTCAACTACTATGTAGATTGAGTCACAACCCCTTTGCATCCTTGGAATTCCTAACACAAAATCCATACTTGCCGCATCCCACGGTCTCTGTGGTACTGGAAATGGTTGATACAACCCTGTATTTTGTCTCTTCCCCTTGGCATGCTGGAAAATTATGCACTTGTCCACGAATTTCTTGACATCTTTTCTCATCCCCGGCCAATAGTATGATCCATTCAACTTCAAGAATGTTTTATCATGACCGAAGTGTCTGACCAATCCTCCACTGTGCTTTTCCTTCAGCAAATTCTCCCTCATGGAGCATTTCAGAATACATAGTGGATTGCCTTTGAACAATAATCCATCCTGGATCATATACTCGGTCCATTGGATTTTGTCCCTGAGAATTTGATTCTCAAATTCCTTGTATGCTTCTCTGAAATATGGATCATCCCTGTAGATTTCTTTGAGGTTATCAAAACCCAAAGTCTTGACACTGAATTCCTGCAATAGCAAAGATTTCCTGCTCAAAGCGTCAGCCACTTTGTTAGTAGTTCTAGAAATATGTTTAATCACAAAAGTAAAATTTTGCATGAACTCAACCCATTTAGCACGTTTTTGGTTCAACTTCTCTTGTCGAGTCACGAATTGAAAAGCATGATTATCGTTGTACAAAACAAACTCTTTAGGAACCAAATAGTGCCTCTATTTCTTCAGTGCTTGTATGACTACGTAGAATTCTTTGTCATACGTGGAGTACTTGATATTTGCTTCATTCAATTTTTCACTGAAATACACAATCGACCTGTTGTCTTGGCTCAAGACCGCCCTAATGGAAAATCCACTTGTGTCACACCTGACCTGAAATGTTTTGCTGAAATCTGGCAAAACCAGAATTGGTTACTCAATGATCTTGTTCTTCAGCAGGATGAAGCTCTTCTTCGCTTCGTTTGTCCAGTGAAAATATTTATGCCACTTCTTCACCATATCCATCATCAGTGCACTAATTCCACTGAAGTTTTGGATGAATTTCCTATAAAAGCTAGACAACCCATGGAAGCTTCGAAATTTGAACACGCTCTTCAGCGATGGCCAATCCTTAATCGCCTTTATCTTCTCCAGACACATTTTCAATTCATTTGCAGAGATAACAAAACCAAAATAAATGAGTTATGTCCTCATAACTGACGATTTCTTCATATTGATCAGTAATTTCTCTTGCTGCAATCTCCTCATCACGGCAGCTAAATGCTTCAAGTGTCCTTCTTTGGTTTTATTGAAGATCAGTATATCATCAAGATATACGATTACAAACTTACCAATGAAATATTTTAAGACTTCATTCATCAACCTCATAAAAGTACCAGGCACATTCGTCAAGCCAAATGGCATGACAAGCCATTCATACAGTCCTTCATTTGTCTTGAATGTTGTCTTCCATTCATCACCTTCCCTCATTCTTATCTGATGATATCCACTTTTCAAATCAATTTTTGAAAAAAACTTTGCTCCACTCAAGCAATCCATCAAATCATCCATCTTGGGTAAAGGAAATCTATACCTGATGGTGATTTTATTTATGGTCCTTGAGTCTGTACACATTCTCCAACCACCATATTTCTTTGGACTTAGCACTGTAGGTACAACGCATGGACTCAAGCTTTCTCTAGGCAATCCTTTGTCTATCACATCCTGGACTTGTCTTTTAACCTCTTCATTCTCCTACGACGTCAATATTCATGCTTCTTTGTTTGGTAGACTCACCCCCGGTATCAGATCGATATGATAAATTATGCTCCTGATGAGCGGCAACGAACAAGGTAATTCATCCACCACAATGTCTTCGAACTCCTCTAGCAATTCCTGAATTTCCTCCGGTAAATCATCTATCTTAGTACTGGTCAAGACGACTCTAGGTTTTCTTACCATAACAAACTA
This sequence comes from Picea engelmannii, assembly GCA_009831015.1. Lineage (NCBI taxonomy): Eukaryota > Viridiplantae > Streptophyta > Pinopsida > Pinales > Pinaceae > Picea > Picea engelmannii. The sequence goes on along the minus strand of ML820072.1, from coordinate 30,835 downwards.
CATTTATTCATCTTTCTTGACTTCATCAAGAAGCTCCTTCCCACTCATGAGAAGTATAGTATTGCTTGTCTCTGTTTTCGCCTCCTTATCCTTAATTGGCAGCAACATATGCGTTCTACCATTTTTTTCCAGAGTGTATGTGTTCTTTCTCCCATCAGGCACCACATTTATGTCATATTTCCATGGTCTTCCTAGAAATAGATAACATACATCCATGGGAATAACATCACATAAAATTTCATCCTTATATCCACCTATCTTAAACTCAACTAAACATTGTTTAGTGGCAGTTACCTGATGCCCTTTTTGCAACCATGAGACTTTGTATGGGATCAGATGTGTAACAGTTTCCAATTCCATCTTCTCGACCATTTCTGTGGATACTAGATTATATGTGCTTCCATTGTCCACTATTACCTTGCATACCCTGTTCTTGGTCTTGAAAGAAGTTCTAAACAAACTTTCCCTTTGAAGTGGGTTCTCTGGCTTCAAGAGAACTTTCCTCATCATTAAGGATCTTCCACCCTCAGCGTCTTCTTCCTCAACATTCCATCCTTGAGCTTCGGCAATGTGAGTTTCACCATATTTCTTCCTATCTGGACACTCATAGGATTTATCTTCAATTTTTCCATAGACAAAGAATTTTACTTCACCTCCTCTGCCTCTTCCTCTTCCTCTAGCTCAAGGAAACGTGTTTTGGTCAGCATAATGTCTCCCCTGCGAGCTTCCTCCTCTCTCATATTGAGTTTGAGGTTTCTTTCCCTCATATTTGGACTTTTGCATTCTATCTTGGGAAATTGCCTTGCCTCTGCTTTGACTTTTGCCACAGCCTCTTTGACCTTTCTTTCATCTCAGCTTGTCTTCATCTTTCAGAGCCATATGATAAGCATCTTCTATGGTTCATATGGTCATCATGCTCATCTCGTCCTGAATGTCATATCGCAAACCATTCATATATCTGGAAACTTTCGCATCATCGCTTTCTTGATGACCTTCTTTGATGTTTATCCTGTAGAACTCTTCAGTGTATTCTTTCACTGTCATCAGTGTCTGCCTCAAATTGTGCATCCTCGAAAACAGATTGATTTGATAATCTCTAGGTATGAATTTGGCCTTCATTTTTGTGACCATTCTATCCCAGCTTTTGATTCTTTGTTTGCCTTTGCAACACCTGTCATCCTACAATTCATCCCACCATAGCACTGCATGTCCCTTCAGTCTAGTGACTACATGATTAAATTTCTTATCCTCTTCGACATCCTCATAGTCGAAGTATTTGTCCAGATCTCTAAACCAATATAGCAACTCCTCAACATCTAATTTTCCTTCATACGTTGGAATGTCCATTTTTTCCCTGGAACCTATCCTTGCAATAGCTTTGAATAAGCGTTCTTCTGCAGCATCTTCGACTGCAATTTCTTCTCCTTCGTTTCCATCTTCATTTTCACTTTCAGCTTCACTGATATCTCCAACGTTGACTATTCACCTATGTGTCGTATCCATGGCATCAAGCCTGGCACATAATTCACGCATCTCTCTTTCAACTGCTGGATCAGGCATTGGCCTTTCTCTTCTTCTCAACGGCATGAATGTAAAATTCCTCTTTTTTCTCTGCTATAGAAAGCAAAGAATTTGTTTTGTTCTCTGATACCACAACTGGTGTAGACCGCCGACTCTCGGGCCGAGATCCACGCAAGATATTCTCTAAACCATGACAAGAGTTATTAAAAACCCTTGATTAAGACCGCGAAGTATTTTTGATTCTTGTGAGTTCAGCACTTTCAACACAATTCCACCACTCTCTGCAACAGTTGAGATGTGAAGCTCCTAATGGGCATAAGGGATAAGCCCCCTCTCTTCATCCCCTTAGAGAAGTGACCATGACCAAGGCCTTATCACAAGCTCCTTCTGTGACTTGCGATCTTGAGAGTTGGAGAGTCGAAGACTCTCGACTCCTCTTGCTCCAATCCTCTGATACCCGAGATGTGATACGGGTATGGCTCCTCCTCGTTAGCGCCCTTACAAGTGACCATTGGCTAGAGATTAACTCTAGCACCTCACGCAACTAGCGACTTCACGAGTTGGAGTGTTGAATGCTCATGCTCCTCCCTTGCAAATCCCTGAAACGCGATAAGTCAACGAGATGTTGACTCCTCCACAGTGACACATGTACGCCACCTGTCACCCACTTCGACCTTTTTCTGCACGTTGTATGTTTGTGCCACCTGTCAACCACATGGTCTTCACTTACGGGATGTGCCACCTATCCGCACGATCCCTCGGCACTCGTCACTTCGTGACTTTTCTGATTCAAATGCAATGTTTCCCAACCTTCGAACCTCTGAAACATGATACCATGCGGGGTTCGGTCCAACGGTTCTCCCGTGGCCAAGATCCAATGGCTTGGATCTTTTTCCCTGCACTTTGCAACTCGGGACCTGGAGCGACCAAGAATTTGGCCTGTCCTTCAAACTCACGAACCCCGAATTCACGAAATGATCCAATGGCATGGGGTAAGCTGCGATCAATGACTCACGTTGACCCTCGACTCCTGGGTGATGGGTTTCTCTGGCCTCTAACCAATTTGCAGCTCCTGTCAATCCTACGGTCCTCATGATATCGCGAGTTCTCCATGGAGAAATTAGACCATATGTCTCTGTCTTGACAACCTTCAATTTTGAACTTTGGAAAAGGCACTTGGACATGCTCCTTTCTTGATTTTGATCCAATTTGACCTTCACTTGCCCTCTATGACTTTCAAATAAAATCGATTGTTCACGTCTTCTACCTTTCCTTGGTGAATTCTAGGCTTCAAGCCTTCTCTGTGGACGAATATTGCACACTTAGAGATAACTCATGGTTATCCTTCGAGGGAAGCTCTATGCACTCCTTGCAATAAAGAATTCTTCAACTCCTCTACATGTTTGAAGAAATTTGTTCCCTTTTCCCAGCATGTGCACACTTTGCACAGCTCTGTGCTCTTCTATCACTTCTTCCTGTAAAGACAAAATTTGAATCTCTTCTGAGCATTCTGAAATGAAATTCACAACCTGGTCGACGCACTCCTTACAGAACCTCCACTGCATTCTTTGAAGGAGTTCTCATAAAGAGAAACAACTGAAAATCATTCTCCCCTTATCCAAAAGTCAATCATTCAACATAGAATTCTAGATCCCGCACACACACATAGCATTTAAACAAAATGCATATAGAGAACATAAATAGCCTGTAACATACCATTCAACAGGTGGTTCCAACAACCATAAAAAAAACAGATTGGAATCAAAGCTTTCTTCTATTAATTCCAGTGCTCCTATACATGGCAAATAACAGCTAAATGCATAAAAATCCTTGGTTCTCCTATATTCTCGTCTGCAGCTCTACAACTTACGAATTCTGAATTATGTTACAAAGATACAAGGGTTGAGGGTGTCTATCATCTGTTTTCCCTCCTAAGCTTCTAAAATTGTCTAATCTATCATTTAAATCTACCTATTTTCATTAAACAAACTTAAATGCCTATTACATTCGTAGATAGGAACATACGCTCCAAATCAGTTTGGATCTTCAATACATAAATACTAATGCACTTTCCTCTTGATCATTACATTAATGTTTCAGATTTTAAAATTCAAAACATTTTCACAAAAAATGTGTTCAAATGAAATCTGTGCGTCCAACTGTCTCCTTTCGCTAGGCGCGTGCTTGTTGGCTTTCTGTGATTCTCCTACATCAAAGTTGCATATAGTTGCATATAGTTTCATATATTTGCATACAAAATTGTTAGTATTTTTTGGTCAACATATATCCCTCGATGCTCAGTGGAGAACTGGATTTGAGACCCAACAAAGAGTTCAAGTTTGGATCAATAGTTTGGAAATCGATGAGTTCAAGTGTGTATCGATAATTTGGGGAACAACCAAACGACTCACATATTTTTAAATATGTTCTATGGGCCATGTGGGTGGCATGAAATGGCTATAGTTTTAATTACATGGTCTACACTCTTCAATTTGTTTACAAGATTGAGATTGCATACAATTCATTCTTTTTTAGTCCCAAGCAAAAGAAAGATAGGGTTTCTCTTCCTCTAAATTTGGATGAATATGTTTCGTGGGGTTTCTTTAATGGGGACTCTCAAGGGATTCTAGGGCCTATGGAGTAAGACCTATTTACATAACAAAACACCATTGGTGGTCCTTTGAGTAGGGAGTGACATTGACAATAAAAATGACCAACTATTGCATTCACAAAGTATTACTACATAAAATACTTTCTGCTACTCTATTTATCCAAGCACAACCTTAACCATATTTGAGATAACCTAAACCCAAACTACCTCCTTGCTAAATCAGGTTACTCAACACCTAGGAAGTTCATCACTTAATAAAAGGTGTTTCAATCTGACATCATATAAGTTACTTTGTTGCACTTCCAACACTTAGTAATGATGATACAATTGCAATACATGTGGTGGTTGATGGGAGGTTACTTGGTTACTCTAATATAATGTTTTGATTGACAGTGCATAACAAAAGTATTTATGAGTATCTGACATTGTATATGCATGATTTAGTGATTTCAAGGGTACAATATTCCCAGATAGCATCCCACTCTTGAGTTGCATAAAGTTGCATAAAGCTGCATAAAGGGTACAATGTTGAATAAATTTTCGTAAGTTCCATAAAGTTGCATAAGTTGCATGTTTCATAGTTGCATACAAAATTATTGTAATATAGTTGCATATAGTTGCAATATAGTTTCATATAGTTGCAATATAGTTGCAATAAATTTGCATAAGTTGCATTGTTGCATAAAGTTGCATATAGTTGCATAGTTGCATAGTTGGATAAGTTGCATATTTGCATATAGTTGCATATATTT
>ML820071.1:50157-77902 GCA_009831015.1 Picea engelmannii | reverse complement strand
ACCCCAACAATGGTCAAGTGGATTAGTGTAAGATCCAAGCAGTCATCCAAAATGAAAGGAACCTAATGCATATATAAGAAGGTTATAACGATCAAATATGACACATACCATAATACCTCGGACCAATTACCTCATGGAGCAAGAGTCCTCTCCGATGCAAGCCCAAACCGGTGGTGATGGATGCTGCTACTGCTGACAGGACAAATCTGGTGGAGAAGAAGAAAGATGGGCCCTCAAGGGCCATGCTCAAGTCAATCAGCTCTCGTACTCCATGTCTAGGACCATGTGGGCCTCGAGACATGATCTCCTAGTTATCCCTAGATATCGGGGATAACACAGCTCATATCTATGATGAAAGCTAAGGATAAAGATTAATAGGAGAGTTGTAGATCTAAATTCTCTAAAAAGATGCAGGTACCATAATTGTTCCATTATGTCCCACATCATGTATTTATTATGAAGATTGGTCATGAATCCAGTTCAAGATTGAAAACTTAGATTACAATGACTCTAACTGAAAAATATATCTAAAATAAACCTTAAAATATAATTGTTATTTTCTTATGGAACCAAGAAAAACATTTAGATTTTTAATAAGTCAAAATATAAAAACCTAATTATAATAAGATATATATCTCATATAAATATTTGTTTAAAGTCACTTTCATTAAGAATGGGTAATCTTTATACTAACTATAAAATCTAGATACCATTTAACATCCATATAATAAAATTAACAGTGGTAGTTTAAAATCACTTTGTGGTAGTTTAAAATCACTTTCACTAGAAAAGATAGCTTTATAGTAGCTCACAAATAAATTATTATAGTTTAGGTTTTCATATATATATATATATATATATATATAAGTGTTGGGTGTATGTCTCTCAAACAAAGAATTCAATAATACAAATTATCATATCATGTCAAATACAAATACACAGGTAATTATTTTTTAAAAAGTCAAGATAACAGGTTAGAACTAATTATTAATTTTTAAAAATTAAAATAAAAGGTCACATACCATGTATGGTGATTATCTTTGTTATTTGTTATTTTTTGAAATTTGAGATCTATAATAACCATCTTTTTTATTTTTTTAAATTTAAGCGATAGTAATAAACTTCTCCATTCCGTTGTCAATGCCTCGATTTTTATGGTTTTTTAATCCTTAATCCTTATACCGAAAAGAAAATCACACCCTCCATATTTCCCAACAATAGTTTATAGCATATAAAAACACCCAACATTCATGTGAATCATCATTTATCCTGAAAAGAACGAAGTCGTTTTTTTTTTCCAAGAAAATTTTTTCTCAAATTTATATAGGGTATAAATTCGTTTACAAAAGGCAGCAACAAGCTGAGAAAGCATGTTCAGTGCACTAGCCAAGAAAGGACCAATACATTCAAAGACCACACTGCTTCAAAGGGAAGAGAACCAAGACCATTATAGCAAAAGGAAGCCTGGAAGGAAAAGCAATTAAAAGCTTAACAAATGCTGCACACTAACTACTTGAAATGGCCATTATAATTCGAAGATATTGATAAAGGAGATAGGGATCTCCTTTCCTCTATCACAGTGATAGACCAAGAGTCTCCCAACCACTTCGCTTAGAGCCCCAAGATAAAAGAACAAAGTCGTTGGGAAGTAATAATGGCATCCTTCTTTTGTGATGCATGCAAGGCTATGGCATCAAACAAAATAAATATGCAAATAAATCTGCAAACCTTAAAACAAATATCCAAATATATTATAATAATGAAAAAACACCAGGATCAAGTCTCTTGATTGCACATGTAATGTTACAGGTTTAACAAGAAAGCAAGCAAGAGCAGGCCGACTGAATTTACTTTGTCGATAAGTGTTTCATTTAATGACATGTATGTGACACATCTATCAAAATAATTCATCAATTAACACTTTTATAAATGTAATGATAATTGAACAAGTATTGGTTTCAAATATGTTTAAATAAACTGAAAACATTCAACAAATGTATTTAGTATACTTTTAAAAATACTTGTACGATTGTTAAAAAAAACAAACCAATCGAATGTACCAACAAGATCCAACTGAAGTTTACACAAACTTGAACATGCAAAATAAACTCAACGGATTGATATCACACTAAACAATGAACCTGATCTAAAAATACGACATAAAATTTGCAAGCAATTTCTGAAGACATTCAAGTCATATTCAACCTGTAGAGAGTATTCATTCTTACTTTAAACACATTTATTTTGCAGTCATAATCATTCTATGGTTAAATTTAAAAAACAATATTCCTTGTTACAAACTAATTAATATCCATATTTAATGCCAATAACCAATTTGTTTATAAGCATTCAATATCTTACTTATTTTCTATGCACAGTATTGTGTGTTTGTATACTAGGTACTTTTGCCTTCTTTGAGTTGAATATGTTCACTATCATGGACTCAAGATATCACTTATCGAGTGATTAGAGCCCAGGCTTAACATAAGAAGAGGAACGAATTACAAAATCTACTTCAAAGTTTTTGGTAGAGTGAAAGTTAGCAATCAAAAGGTTGATTCAAGATAAAGGGAGGAGGTCACAAGACCACAGTAAGTAATTAGGGATACAAGTAAGTTTGCTTAATGTGATGTCTCATCGTCATAAACACTATGCAAGTGTCCATTACATGCATCTACAACTTGCATGTCTCGAACACATGTCATATAATTTCTTTTGTTCCCTCTTGTGGCTTTGCAATATGAAAAATTAAAGTCTTGGAAAATGGCATTGATTGACATATATCAACCACTTTTATAGATTGAAGTTGTGGAGCCATTTTTAATCATTTGATTAAAGCTACAAAATATACAATTGTTGGTCAAGAGGTTATATAACCAACATGTAGTCGTAGTAATTATTTACTACAACTTCATGTTGGTTATATAACCTCTTGACCAACAATTGTATATTTTGGCATCATGTAGTTGGCAACAAAGGAAACGAGAACAATCAACGCAATCAATAATCCATCAGAGATCTGTCTACCAAATATTGGCATCATGTAGCTAGAAACCGAGGAAATGAGAACAATGAATGGAATCGATAATGGATCGCCAAGCTGTAATGGAACCAACTGCATCTTACATGGGTATTAAGACTCTCACATGATAAACATTCAAAAAAAAAGTATTCAAATGCACAGAGAGTGGCGGATATTTAAAATAGAACTATTCACATGCAATTTAAAATCCAACTATTCTAATATATAAAATTGAATTATTCTAAAATAAAATCGAACTATTCACATGGAGGATGGGGTGTAATATATTCATGTATTTGGCTCTATGATTTAACCTCAATACGACACACTCAAGCATTTGGAGCTGCAAATTTAACCTCCGGTGATGATTCAATATTTAACCAATTCCTTTGGCTGGATACTTACTCACATTTTCTCATACTTCGTGGTGGTTAGCGATGGTACTCTCATAATGACAGTACAATCACTAATAAGCATAGAGAATGATGAAACACCAATATGTATCTAGCTATTAGGGTTAGGGTTTTAGGGGCAAGATTAAGGTGAGGAAGGAAAATTGGTTGATTATTGAAATTTTAATGGACATAGAGGAATATAAAAGCAATGCAACATATGTAAGAAGAAAACCAAAGAAAACACAATATAACATAGAACATTTGCTAACCTACTTGATGATGTTGCACCTTTAAGATTGTTTCCTCAAGTCCTCTTTGCTCTTGCTTCAATGTACTCCTCTATACTGCCTTGCTCAAACTGCAATATGGCTCTACAACAACACATAAAAGAAATGACAAATGTTTGTTTGTTTACATAAACTTAAGGCTGTAGAGAAGGCAAAAACTCCCACGAACTGAAAAGGAAAAGGTGCTTGTTTGTTTACATAAACTTTAGGTTGCAGACATGGCAAAAACTGCCATGAATTGAAAAGGAAATGGCTTGGGAGTGGTAATTTTATTGGCCATTGTATTATTTGAGATACGACCAACTCTAGATAAGAAAAAGGATAGGTGGTTGCACCCACTTTAAGAAGAAAAAAAGTCATGCACAACATGCACCGTAAACTAGGCAAATAAAATCTAGAGGGCATCAACATGTCAGAACACGTGGTAAGGATGCGGTGAGGAGATGCACATGGTAAGGATGGGGTAAGGAGATGCACTCTATGATTCGCACCATCAAAAAATCAAGGGCATAACACGTTGCAGGAGTTGGAACAGTTGGTAAGGAGGTGGTAAGGAGATGGCACTCCATGCACTCCAGTGACCGTCAAAAAATAATGTGAAGTGCCCCACTCACCCCACCAAGCCTACCGCTGGTAAATAAGGTGAAGTGTCCCACTCACCCACAAATCTCCACGCACCCCAGTTAGAAAACCTAAAGACAGTAAAAAACTAAGCTCATTAAAAACTAAACTCGGTAAAAAACCAAAACCTAAAGTAATTCATCAGTATTATGTTAATCACGTTAATCATAATTTTAATGACGAACATATATGTTTTTTCATGCAAGGAAGTTAATGCTTCAAATCAGAGCCTTTCATTTATTGTGACGATGAATAATATTCGAGGGAGGTTAAATCGTGTCCATTGCAACTCCATCTATGATTAAAATTCCATTAAATTTGCCCATTTCCAATAGGTGTACACCTGTCAGCCTAAATATTCCATGTCTCCAATTCTCTATCATGCTCGGACGCTAGCATATATGATCCTTTGCAATATCACACATTTTTCTTCTTCCAACGTCTATTAGTTGTTCTTTCGGAAAAAAAAATTCATAGAACGAAGTTGTACCTATATTATCATGGACAAATAAACCCTTGCGTATGCAAATCAAATATTAAATATTAACATACATTTTGTGGCAAATTATGAAGAAGTATTGCTTAGTGACCTATTGTTGATGTTTTCGTAGGTCGGAAAAGTCGTTGACGCGCTACAGTCCGTGGGCTTTGGCCCATCGCTGGTCCGCAAGCACATATTGTAGTTCAACGTTTTGAGAACTCCTTCCTGAAAGACCATCGAAATCTCAAGGATGTCATTCCTTATGATAATATTTAGGCAATGCGGTTGAGGGTTAGCCTTACCTTCCCTTAGCTCATAGTTAAGTGAAATTTCACATTCTTGAGCTCTACATACAATTGTTTGTGTTTGTACCATGGCCAATGTGCCAACTGCGTGAAAAATTGAAAAATGGTGTAAATGGATCACCCTGTGTCAATCCACCACTACTAGAGAAAGTAGCAAAGCAAGCAGCAGAGACAAAAGCAGTTGACTTTGTTGATATTATTGATCCACAAGTAGAAGATCCAATTCAAGTGATCTGAAAACTTGGTGATAATTTTCTTACATCCAAATTTTCAACGAAGAATCTTTTACTGACGAAATTGGATGTGAATCAGACTTATTGGATTGATTAAAAATGCCTTATTAATGAATACATTAACATAATAGCATCAAATTGTCAAAATTGTTGTGTATTCTTGTAAATAAAACTCTACTTATCCAAGTGAGAATACATCAAAATCACACACATACAACTCTGACAACAATGTGATAACGGAGTTCACCATACCCCTTGGCTACGTCTCCAGGTTCATGAAATTAATGAACCTGCTTTATTGATTCTTCTTGAAAGGGATATGCATAAACAAGCCTACAACCTGCTTCTATTTTACAAAGAAATCTCATGAATCAACAAGCTCTCCCCAAAAGGAGTCTCCCTTCTTGACCTCCAAAAAGGGTTTAAATAGTTATCCATTTGAGAACTACCTCAAGATTTTTAAGGAGATAAAATCTCTCAAGATCCCCTAAATTAGGATCCTATCACATCTCAAAGGATTGGCTTGAGAAAATCTCTCAACCATCCATGAAGATCTCAACTCTCCATGAGACTCTCCTTGAGACTAGGAAACTAAAAGCCTATGTAGCTTTTGCACCAAATAGTTTCCTTTTACAATGAAAAATACATTAATTCACGAGAAACTATGCTCACTAAGTATTAATCATCACATTTGAATTTTTTCCATTTTTTCCCCTATACTTCAACAAGACATATCTCTAGCATATGAAGTCCATTTGACCTCATTCAAAATGCATCGGAAAGCTCCTTGCGAGCTCTTTGTTGGTTGGACAATGTTGGCTACATTTGAAATCAACTGAAATGTGTCGACTGTGAAGATCCTCCTAGATCACACCTCCCTACGGAAAAAACTTTTGGTCTCCAAAAGTACCAACTTTAATCATCAATCCAACGTCAACTGCATGCAAATGTCTCTGAAAGGAACATTCCAGTTTTCCTTCACCCGTGTACTTTGGAATCAGAATGAAAAACCAACACCTGCAACTACTACAAAGAAAATGTCTGAAACGGCACATCCCCTATCTTCTTCACCTTTGTTCTTCAGAACTGAAATGTCAAAGCCCACATCTACATAAATTTGCAACCTGTATCCGATGATAACCAGATTACGTAACTGATGGTACCTGTATTACATTGTTTGAAATACTTTACAATGATGTTTACAATGAGGCCAATATAGGCTTAGGCATGAAAATTTCCTCTCACTCTCTTCCTCACTTAAGAGTGGCTAAAAATACCTTTTTACAAAGCTTCAATCATCAAATTTAATTTTAAGGCAATCATGCCCTCAAGGTGCATTATTAGTAGACACCATGTTCTCAAACCATTTACAAAGAAATATGCACCATATGAAATTTGCATTCTAACAGAAATGGAAGATGTATCCATTCCTCATGCAAGAGGATCGTTCAAGCCAAATCTTTCTCCAACCTGAAAATAAAATAGTCCTTGAAATTGCCAACAATGATGTAACAACAATCCACTGCCTTCTTCACCTTTGAATGAAAAAATGTATAAAATTATTAATTCTACACAACATTCTTTCAAATAAAATAAAAACAAGCGCCATATTGCGCGATGGATCTAAGTTTGAACATAACCATGAGAGATCCAACAAATTGCCATTTAATACTGTTAAGATCGACCTTGATCTTAGACAAGAGATGGAATTCAAATGTGATTCCTTTAGGTGACATCAAAACTGGACATAAGAGTTTCGTCATAAAAAATGTGTGCAACACCAAACAACTGACAAAGAAATATTGTACCATAAAATATTTGCATACTTCCCAGTGTAGATTGTTGTGGTGATAAAATTGTTGTCATTGCCCAACAATCACTTTGATCCTTGGTGTGCAAATTGTGTGATACACGGGATCAATGCCTTGCCCACAGAATGAGATTCATCATCACTTCAAAGGCATACATAGCGATCTTCCTTGGCTTACTGATGTTGTCATCACAAAAATGCTTTGAAAACATCAATTAACTTGCAACAGTTCCCAATCTGGAAAAATTAACTTTCTCGTTTCTCAGCAACTTGAGTTCTTTGCAAGGGTCGTTGGGATGCAACTTCCAACACTTCTTCTCCCAATGGCCTATTATGTTGCAATAACTGCAAAGATTCCTTTGTTTTCCATTCAACTGTGCATTCCTGACAAAAGGACTTGGAAGGTGTGGTTTTTGCTTTGTCTCACTTTCTGTGGACACATTTGTCTTCTCAATCCAAACTTTATTCGTTTGATGATTTGATACATCACGGTTAGAAGATGTAATGCATAAATCATTTTTCTTATATTAAAGAAAATAATTTGAATGACTTTTATACCTTCCTAAATTGTCCTTGATATGACGAGGATTAGCTGATTTGACTCCTCTCTTGGAATCCAATGATGTAGAAATGGTTTTTGAAGTGGCTCTTGTTTAAACAGTCTTTGAGCACTCTCCAATCTCCTCTTGACCAAATCCCAAACCTACAAGTCGTGGTCTTTGTACCACCTCTAATGGATGAGTGACTCATTGGCCATTAATGCCAAGTCCACCTCCGTGGTATCCCATATTAGTGAGAAGCTTCAAGCCAACATTATTATCATACTAAGATGAAAGAAAACATGAATAAATACTCGCAACGCATACCTCAGTTTGGGTTTGTGCATCCACGATAGAAGACTCTTTGTCCTCCATTCATTCACCATGTTGTAACTTAGCCAAAAGATCATCCTCGGCTTGCAATTCGAGCTACAATTCTTCAATAATTCCATCAAGGAATTCTCCATGAAGCTGAGATTTCTCTTGAAGCTATTGCTTCTCTTCTTCTACAACTTGTAGAAGACTTCTGAGCCCTGCATTCTCTGCTCGAATGCATTGGTTGATTTCTTCCAACTCTTGAAGTCTCGCTCGCTTCAATCTTTTGCTCATGATGATATTCACAATCTGCAAAATTGTTAGACCTGCTCTGATAACACTTGATCTGAAAACTTGGTGAGAATTTTCTTACATCCAAATTTTCAACAAAGAATCTTTTACTGACGAAATTTCATTTGAATAAGAGTTATTAGATTGATTAAAAATGCCTTATTAATGAATACATTAACATAATAACATTGAATTGTCAAAATTATTGTGTATGCTTGTAAATAAAACTCTACTTATCCAGGGGAGAATACATTAAAATCACACACATACAGCTCTGACAACAATATGATAACGAAGTTCACCAGATCCCCTTGCTACGTCTCTGGGTTCATGAAATTCACGAACCTACTTTATTAATTATTCTTGAAAGGACTATGCATAAACAAGCCTACAACCTACTTCTCCTTTACAAAGAAATCTCATGAATCAACAAGCTCTCCCAAAAAGGAGTCTCCCTTCTTGACCTCCAAAAAAGGGTTTAAATAGTTTTCCATTTGTGAACTACCTCAATATTTTTAAGGAGATAAAATCTCTCAAGATCCCATAAATTAGGATCATGGCACATCTCAAGGGATTGGTTTGATAAAATCTCTCAACCATCCATGAAGATCTCAACTCTCCATGAGACTCTCCTTGAGACTAGGAAACTAAAATCCTGTGTAGCTTTTGCATGAAATAGTTTCCTTTTACAATGAAAAATACATTGATTCATGAGAACCTATGCTCACTAAGTATTAATCATCACATTTGAATTTTTTTCCATATTTGCCCCTTTACTTCAACAAGACATATCTCTAGCATACGAAGTCCATTTGAACTCATTCAAAATGCATCGAAAAGCTCTTTGTGAGGTCTTTTTTGGTTGGACAATGTTGGCTACATTGATCTCGCAAAGAGCTCTTTGCAAGCTTTTTTTTTGTCGAAAATCTCTTTGCGAGCTCTTTACGAAATCAACTAAAATGTGTCGACTGTGAAGATCCTCTTGAATCATCAAGAGTCCAAATAGTCCCTTACAGAGCAAGATACAGAGCATGTTACCCGGGTAAACCATCACCTATAGCAAAAGTAGTTATTTCACTAGATCCAAAGCTAGCATACCAGTTGCCTACTCAATTCTGGAGCCAACCAATTGGACTCAAAATTGTTTCCCTGGCATGCATATATACACGCCACCAATAGCAATTTGAGTTCATGTTATTGGTCCACTGCCATCAAAGGAGCAAGTAAAGGCTTGAGCATAGATGACCTTGACCCATTTCCCTGGTGGATTAAGCATAGGATTTGCTAGTGGATTTGTCGTTGGGATTTTGAGGACTGGGATGTTGCTAGGTAAACTAATACAACAACTATGACATACACTCTTGGTAGGAGATAGAGTCGTCATGGTCTGTAATTGACGAGATAAAGTCCCCCCACAATTTCAACTTCCTAAGTAAGTTTGCTCTATTTCTAGTACATCGCTAGTATGGAAAATAACACATTCATAGGTAGTAGTTTATATTCTTGGTTTAAATAAAGGAATGACGGAAAGATGCATATCTTAATGCTTGGCATTTGTCCCTTATCCCAAGCAGTGAGTGTTTTCCTTTCTCATAACACTTCATTATTTCTTAGTAGCAATGTGCTTTACACTTCCTGAGACATGCAACGTAAAGGTGGTGTCATGATCAGAGACGAATGAATCTAGGCATTTATCCAAAATTGAATACAAAATTGTAGCATAATATATGCATAAAGGTGGTGTCATGAGAAGAGGCGAATAAATATGGACATTTACCCAAAATCGATTACAACATTGTCTGTGTAGCAGTGATTTCGTGTTCCAATCTATTTGAACAGAGAGCTAACAACTTGTACATACTAAAATGTTACATGCTGGAGCCGCCACGTGTCTTTCTCATTAAGACAAGTTATTCAACATATTAGTGGGATCCATAACTCTAAAAGCATAAGTTGTTATTCAAAGCTATGGTTATTTGAAGCCTTGCACTCTTCATTTTGATATGCAACTTCCATAGTTATGTTTTTATGATGCTATGGAGCAAATGTTCACTTCATCCCATTTTTTGCAACCGACTAAAATAGACAAATGTTAGGTGAGCATGGATATAATTTTGAGATAATAATTTGCAAGTTTTGTGTTATTATGTTCTGCAATATCTTATTTATTTTCTATTTGATATACATACACTGGGTTTCTTTTAATAAATCTTCCAAGTATTAGATTCAATAGTAGTTTCATATGAATGTTTTCTTTAAAAATGCATGTCTTTTCTTTAGAAATGCAGTGTTAACATTTCATTGTATGTTCATTCCATTGTTTGAATATGTTTGTGCTTGGAATTTGGTAATGAAGTGAAGGTATAATTGATTTGGTCACCTTTACATGATGAGTATATGAAAACAACTCATTATGATGAGTATATGAAAACAACTCATTAATTTTGATAATGAATATATAAAGACAACTCATTAATTTTGAACAATGACAAAGTATGAAAAATGTTGTTGGCTTGCATATGACACCTTTGATGAGTATATGAAAACAACTCATTAATTTTGATAATGAATATATAAAATTTTGAACAATAACAAAGTATGAAAAATGTTGTTGGCTTGCATATGACACCTTTGATGAGTATATGAAAACAACTCATTAATTTTGATAATGAATATATAAATACAACTCATTAATTTTGAACAATGACAAAGTATGAAAAATGTTGTTGGCTTGCATATGACACCTTTGATGATAATTTTTCAGGATACCATGGTATTGGAGTTGACTATAACCAAACAGAGGTTGAAGTTGCAACTTTCCTAATAGAAAGGAAAGTGCTAATGGGAATGTGAGAGTAAAAAAATAAAAAAGTGCCAATTGGAATTGGTGAGAATAAAAAAATAACAATAGATTGAGGGACTTTCAGTTCTTGTGATACTTTTTAGTATGGTAATTGTAAAGCACTTACATTGTGTTGTCTTTTGTGGGAGCCTTCCCACTTTGTCTTAGCTTGGGGCAAACCTTTGACCTCAGTATGCCTTGGTTATTCATCTAGGAAGGAGTTTTATCTGGTGCCCAGTCCTCACCAAGCTCCCTCCATCCGCTAGCATTTCAAGATTTGGGAATGAAGGGCCTTCCCTCGTCGTGTCGCGGCTTATTCCGAGACTATTGCAGGCTTTCCCTCTTTTGTGAAGACCATCATTGGTTCTTCTCTATGCTTGCACGCTCATGATTCAGACTCTGTTTTTGAGCTCAAAGCCAAGATCCACCAGGCGACAGGTATTCTGCCTTCCTTTCAAAGACTCATCTTTGAAGGGCGACAACAAGTGGATGGCTCTTTGTTGCGGGGTTATGGGAATATAAAGAATGCAACTATTTCTCTCGTTTCTCATATGCATGGAGGAGCGCCATCCTCCACTCAACCAAGCTCTTACAAGCACGTCGTGAAAACATGGCTTTCCACTCCTTCGAGGTCCAAGACTGAAAATTTTGGAGCAAAGGAGATTTATGGCTCTGCCTTCATTGTGGAGAAGTTCGTAGAACCTCCAACAACAAAGGTCGAGGACCCCCATGTCTATGGCTCTTCTTTTTTCTACCAGAAACTACCAGAAAAAATCCCTCATATGTCGTTTCAATGGACTATGGCCCTCATCTTTTGCACTAAGGGAATGGGTAAATAAGACCTGGTCATCAGGTCATGAGTTGTTCTTTTGCTCCAAAGTGTTCTTCATTGTTAACTTTTCCACAGAAGAGGATTGCCAACGCGTGTTGGAGCAAGGTCCATGGTTATGAGGCAAATGTGGTCTTTCCATGCATAAATGGTTCCCTGATTTCAACCCGCTGGCCATGACTGCTATGACTACATCGGTCTGGGTAAGACTCCCCAATTTACCTCTGCATTTTTATACTCCAGCTTCTTTACCTACCCTGGGCAATGTGTTGGGTAGGTTTATCAAGATTGACACAGACCGGATATCGAAAGGCTTTGTCACTTGCACCCGCATATGCGTTGAAATCAACCTTAGTCAAGGGCTACTAGATAGGATTCTTATAGATTGGACTGAGGATGAACCTTACACACAGTTGGTCGATTATGAGAAAATTGCCTTCAAGTCGCTCATGTAAGCAAACATGGCACCTTCAGGCATCTTGTCATTTATCCCCAACCCCATTCTCATCCCCTGGAGCTTGGAAAAGGGATAATGGCTGGCAAGACCCTAAAAATTGCAAAAGTTGATCGAAATCCTCATATGACAGCAAACGGAAACACAATGACACTCCAGCTCGTCTGCCTTCTAGAGCACCATCGCAGTCTCTAACAAATGCACATCATCCAACCGCAAACTCAAAACACCAGCCTTCAACATTAGTACAACATCCTGAAGCTTCAGTAATTTTGACTCTGAATCCCACAGCCCAACCTTTGCAAAATCCCCCTGAAAAGGATGAATCGAATGACATGATCATGGCCACATCCCCACTCCCAGGCGCTCATAAATGTCATCATGAATCAGATAATTCAGACGGTGATAAAGAAGCACCCTTAGCTTCTGCAGCTTAAGACTTTGGCATTTCCTCGGACCATCTAGCTTTGGTGGCGAAGGTTGTTGAGCCTGTCTATTCCTCTGGTTGGATTGATGTTCATAAGAAAAAAGGTAGAAAGGATCCTCTCCGGTCAACACAATGACCCGAACCTTTCTCCTTGTCTTTGTAATGTCTCATCTTGTTATGCCCATATTGTTGGGTATGTGTTATATTATTTGCATGTGTGTGTGTGTGGGTGCGTCAGATACGACAACTGCATCTAACGATCCCGTGTGCGTCAAGCACTCTCCTAGGGGGGTCCCAGGGGGGGGCCAGGTATGCCCCCCCTGGTTATGCGCAGCGTTCGGGGCAACACCCCGATTTTTTTTTTTTGGGCGGTTTTTGCTATTTTTAGCGGATTTGTAAATTAATCCCGGATTAAGGGATTAGGGTTTTGGTATCTACAGAATACCTAAAAACATTGTATATATTGTATGGCAAATGGTGAAATTCGATATAATGAAAATAAGAAAGGTTTTCCCAGTTGAGGGTTTCCGATATAAAATCTTTGTGTACTCTGTGTATGAGCCATTGATTAATTTCTATATTGCTTAAGAATCTATATGCATTGCTTTACTTCGTAGGTTTAAAACTTACACATATATTCCTTGTGGATCTCTTTTAGCATAAGTTAGTCTTCAGTGTTCCCCTATTCTCTTTCTGAGAGGTCTTTTTCTCATCGGCCCGTTCCTTACGGGCAGGGCTATCGACAATTCTCTGTATCACTTTGTACTTTTTCTTGGTTGAATAGGAGAATTCTCATCTAGCTTATTTACAAACAAAAAAAAATCACTAATATGATAAGATTAAATTTGGTTGAAATCCATATAAAAACATATTTCATTATTAATATTTTTAATTATTCATAGGTTTATTTGTAATAAGTTGTAACGATGTTGGAAAACTAAACAATGAGTACAATCTTTAAATATTTAAGCTTAATGATAATTGTAATTGCTCAATGTGTTAGAGATTGCAAATCATGTTATGCCATTTATAATTGTGCAATGTTTAATGTTTATGGTGTTATTGATGCTCTAATCTTTAGCTAAGGTACTGTGTCATTTCTAATCGACAAAGTGTGAGAGATTAGAGATGATATTATATCATTTTTAATTGTCCATTGTGTTGGTATGGTTTGAACAAATGATAGCAATTTTTTTATTTTTTTATCAATTTAAAAGAAATTACAAAATATATTTGAAGGCAAGGACTAGTTGCTTCGCAACTATTACCCTTGTTAATGTTATAGCGGTGGTTGCATTGGAGAAGAGATTTCATTCACACACACAAGTATCAGATCGACTTTCAATATTGAAGTAAATCTTTATTAACATAAGGATGATGACCATATGGAACAACCAGATGACTACTTTCAAAATAAGATATTTATTTCTTAATTATAAAAAATAAAATATATATTTTATGTTTTGGAGTAAGACTAAAAATTGTTTTTGATATGTTTTAGGTTTTGTAGTAAAACTAAAAATTGTTTTCAATTGTTTAAGAGTTCATATTTTTCATATGTAAAGAAATAGAGTAATGGTCCAAGACCCAAGGACATATGATATGCGTGAAAGTCTACCCATTACAAATCATAGTGTGTTATTTCATGAGGTGTGGTTTTCATTGAATAACAATGATGAGCTAATGCATATTTTTTTTCACGCAGAAAAAAAAAAAATAGTTTCACTATTATTCTATTAGGAATCAAGTGAACCTTTCGAATACATATGGATCAAAAAATTGATGATCTCTTGAAAACACAACAAAAGTCTTGATAGTTCAACATAATACTATAACCTTTTCAAAATCTGTTCCTGTTGACTTCAGTCTAGGAAGTGCATGCTAGTACAAAATATAATAAGTACATGTCATGACAAAAAAAACTTTTCATCTAGAGCAGAAAGTCATTTGATGTTTCTGACTTTAAAATAGAAGGTATCTATCTGCATTGACTACATTTCCTTTTATAGATTCCTAAAAAAAAATCCATCACGTAGGGCAGTCCAACGCCTTTTTGGATAATGTATCTGCTTCAGTGTTGAATTTCCTGTGTACATGCACAAATTTGATTCCATCAAACTTATCTTTTAGACTCTTGATTTGATATTTCCAGGTGTTTAGATATAACATGTTCAGATTTGATCTTTCCAGGTGTTTAGATATAACAGGTTCAGATTTGATTTGTCAATAATTTAGTCTATGACCACCTTTGAATCTTCGGCCACCATCATCTTGTTTATGGATAATCGAGAAGCAAAGTGTAAGAGTCCACATAATCCCAAGATTTTTTCCTTCATATTATTTCCTTTACCACCAACAAATGAATAAATGATCTGAATTAATTTTAAGAAAGATACATATGCCACGAAGATCATCAACAATTGCATCATCAAAGAAACCTATTGGATTATCATAAAAGAAAACTGGATTAAGAAGGTAATCAATTTTGTCAAGCCCCGTTGAGTTCTTTAATAGAAAGAAGGATTTTTGTGACTATTCTGGAATCCTTCCTGTGCCAATTCTCAAATAATAATTTATTTATGTACTTTCGAATGCCCCAAATCACCAGAAAGGGAATATGTCGCATCTTTGGGTATTGTGTGAACCATTGTAACATATTATCTTCTAAAGAGGAGCAACTCCAAGCTTCTGAGATTTTGAGATAACTTAAGATATCTTTCCAGATGGATTGTGAAGTTTCACAGTGCAAAAATATATGTGAAGTTGCCTCTTCATCTCTGAGACAGAGACTACAAACCGAAGGTCCAATACCACCCATTTTCCTATAATTTGCACCAGTAAGAATACAGTCCTCCAGACATAGCCACACGAAACAAATAATTTTACTTGGGACATTTACTTTCCAAATTGACTTATACCACCATCTATTTCCATCCATGAGGTTAATAAAAGAAATGGATTGATATGCTAAATTAGCAATTACAGAACCCATAGCCCTGTTCCAAGACCATACTATCTTATCCTTTGAATTATTAAGAGAGATTCCACTACTCCACATCACTAAAAGGAAGTTGCTCCATTCTGTAGCCAACCTACTCGATAGAGCAAGGTGGTTAGCCTCAAGCCATCCTTGATTGGTACCAACATCAAATGGAAAGGCCACATGTGCTAATGAGAAGATATGCAAGTTGTTAAGGTGTTGAATTAAGAGGCCTGAGAGTTTGCAAGATACATTACCTCCTATGAAAAGATCCAACCTAAAAATGACTTATTTACCGCATCCAATCAACCAAACCAACCACTACTTTATGATAGATATAAAAGAGAACAAATCATTAATTAAACAATTATAATTAAAAAGAACAAATCATTAACCAAACAATTATAATTGAAGAGAACAATAAAAATAAAAATGTAGTATGTAACCATTACTATTGGTTCTTATTCAAAATTGAAATTGTGAAGTACCACTCTATCCCTAAGAGCCTACTCCAACTATGTTTAAGTGACTAGCATTTTACCTTAAAAGTCTTTTTCTTTACACTCTTCATTGACTAAATAGCCACACACCTTTTTGTGAAATCTATATTATTTATTTTTAATATTTTGAGAAGCATTTGTGTGTTCTTGTTTATTCTTTTTTTTCTCACTATTTTTAATATGTAACTATTTGCTAATAGTTATCATTTCTTTAATATTTGCATTAAAAACTTAATGTAAAACATTTCTTCAATTATTGAGTAGAATAAAAAAAACTTACATAGTAATGTTTAGAAAATCTATTTCCTTTTTCAAATATAAACTTAGTAATAAATTTGATACTTGGAAAATTGACTAAATATATAACTCTTCAATTTTATATACATAATCTATAACTAAATATAAGTATTTGTTTAAAACCTAAAACCTCATGGAAGGTTCCATCATAGCTAGGGCAAGGGAGGTATCATCCCCTCCAAGAGCACCATGTCTATATATTCTGCATACTTCATTGATTTACCTTTAGAGTAGTAGATTTAGTGGTTATTGGTTATATGGAATGGGAGATTGCATTTTACAGGTTCTTTCAAAAATCTTTTTCCGGGGGTTAATACACTATAGAATAGGTAGGGAAGTGCTTGCTGGAATAAGTGCTTGCTCAAATAAGTAAGGCAAAAGAAGTAAGGCAGCAGGGAAGTAAGGACCAGCAGCTGGAAAGTACAGCCGGGAAGTAAGGCAATTATTCCTAAAGTACACTTTATTGGCCCATTTCAATTTTATATACATAATCTATAACTAAATATAAGTATTTATAATTAGAAGTATTTATAATTTTCAATTTAATAGATAACCTATAAATAAATATAGGTATATTGTGTTGATTTTTTTACATATGAGATATGATCAATATATTTTTTTTTTTTTAAGTAAAAAAGGTGGTGCCTGTTATATTAACATATTCAAAGTATAAAGATAGAGGAGATGCCTGTTGTCCCGCCTAAGAAGGAAACCGAGACAGCGGGGCATCCATCTCCAAATGACACATTGTGGTCTAGTTGAAAAAATTTAGCAAAGTTTTCCTGAGCTACGTCCTGCCCGAGGGAAACCAGGACTTACGGTCGCCAGCAGTAAGCTGATTATTCTATCTATTTCTAAAACAGCCCGATAACTATCTATCATAAAGCTGAAAATATGGTAACAACACCAAAACATGTATGAACCTCGAAACCGAGCTGCTTGTGCTAAATCTCCATGTGCCTCCATCGAGCCGGGAAGGAGTAAGGGCGCGCACAGGTTGGGCATTGCTTCTTGGTCGAAGCTCTGGAATGTGCAGCAAAAAACATGTCGAGTCGTTGCTCCATGCGCTCCAAGCGGAAAGTTTGGTCGGCCAGCTTGTCTCTGATTTCGAAGAGAAGGTCAAGGTATCCCCAGTCCGCTGCTGCAGGCTGCTCCCACCGGTGGCTGTCCCTGGACTCCTCATTAACGGTCTCCTTTTCTGCTTTTGCCCTGTACTGATGGCGCTCGTGCTCTGCTTCTGTGGTTTCTGTGGTGGGCTCAAGAGGAGCCTCCTCGATGACATAGCAAGGGGAGTAAGGTTGTACTGCGCCGGGCTCGTTACTGGCTGGTGGCCGGGAGCTGGGCGAGCTAAGGCTCGAGCTCGGATTCTGGTTGCGCGAAGCCACGAACAGGGTGTGCCCGGGAGGGCTGGGCGGGTTGGCTTGCGGACTGACCACTTCCCTTTGCTCCTTAGGAGGTAGACGGGCCCTGGTCCTCCTTCGCCTAGCTACGATTGCCATCGCCCTCTCGAAATCCTTCTTGCGTTTGCGCCTGGACTCCGCTGCGTACCAGGCCGCACCTCGTCGCGGTGTCCCACGAATACGGGGCATGGAGGAGTTTCTGTGGAGTATTCGAAGGCTGCCTGTATTTATCCAAATGCGGTTGAGGAGCGTGGTAGCTGAGTGTTGATTCTGTGCGAGAGAGACGAGAGGGAGGCTGCCTCTGCTCGAATGCACCGGAGAGATGGAGGTCTACCAGACCAAATTGCCTTTAGGTGCTGCAACCCGGGCTATATGCGTTATAAACACCATAATTAACATGTCCAGGGCAATAAACGACGCCATTAATCTCAGCTCGTTAGTGCTCTGCGGGAGAGTACCTTTCGCTTGCGCAAGGGGCCTCTTTGTAATGCAATGCTTGTTGCGAGTCATGTGGGTTGTATGTGCGAGGCAAAGCGAGCTGGTGGATGCATTAACGCGGCGTCCTGGCTCGGCCTACGTGGCGCTATCGCAGCCCTTGACACCCCATCCGGGGAAGATATGATCAATATATTATTATAATAATGATTGTTATATATATGGAATATATGGTGACTATTCATGAAAGGATGCATCTCTTGGATAATCAATAACTATTTATTATTATCATTTACTTATTATATATAATATTTAATAATCAATAATTATATTATTAATTATTAATCTAAGAGAATGTCTTCCGATGTTGTCCAAATATCAACACCTTGTTGTACCAATTAGTAATGAAGTTTTCTAAAATATAACTATTTACAAAGTAATTTTTTCTATATAACCCCTTGGAATATAACATTTAACATATCAATGTTTTAAATGGGTCGTATTCTTGAATATTAGGTTGTAGTGTGGCATGAAGGTGTAACACATGTGTTGATCAAATGTAATTATCGATAAAGTATTTTTTATCAATGTTTTAAATGGGTCATATTCTTGAATATTAGGTTGTAGTGTGGCATGAAGGTGTAACACATGTGTTGATCAAATATAATTATTGATAAAGTATTTTTTATGTTTAACCCCTGAGATAAAACATTTAACATAAAATTGAATTTATTTTTGGATGTGAGTTATTTGTTATTGGATATTTTAAAACAATATTTGATATATCTAAATTGTAAATTTTTATTAATAATATTGAATATAAAATGTTTTTCTAAATATTTTGAAATCATTTTTTTTTATAAGTAATCGATGGGAAAAAATACACATAAAAAAAAATCATGTGAATTTTTTTTAAAAGTGATCAAAAAATCATTTTCATTGTTTAGCTTTTAATAATTCTTAATTCTACTATATTTACATCTCCTTATTTTTTATTTGCATGTAACAATGTATCTTATTCTCTAAATTTTTTAAATAAGTGATTAAACAAAACCATTTTTTTTTAGCTTTTAATACTTCTTAATTCTACTATTTCTATTATTTTTAGACATTGTTTAAGATTGTATATGGTCTTCTTTTTTATGTACATGTAACAATGTATCATACCTTCTAACATATAAGTAAGGGTGAGATATTTTTCATGGTTCATG
This sequence comes from Picea engelmannii, assembly GCA_009831015.1. Taxonomy (NCBI): domain Eukaryota; kingdom Viridiplantae; phylum Streptophyta; class Pinopsida; order Pinales; family Pinaceae; genus Picea; species Picea engelmannii. The sequence continues at coordinate 58,228 of ML820071.1, read as the reverse complement.
AAGAGCCTCAATTATAATTGGCTCACGAAGAACAAACATGTCATCAGGGGGATTTGAACCCAGGAGGAGAGGATAACAATTATTCCTCTCAATTCACTGAGCTAGACCCAATTGACTTTTTATTTACCCCGGAGTTCACTTTAGTTTATTTACAATTGTTTGTTTCTCTTTTATTTGTGACAATATTCTTCCTTTGGGTTGGAAGCTTTTTTGAGTTCCCTAATCACTTATAACATGTATAGCAATGTAATTCTAAGCTGCAAAATAACAAAACTTTCCTATCATGTAGAAACATAGTTGCAATCATACTGCTAAGTATTCATTAAATACAAAAGAACACTTCTATCATAAATCATCTAGTTTAGTGTTGGTGATGAAAACTAATATTCTACACCAATTAGAGAGGAAAAAATAATTTCTTAGCTTTCCACTTCATTGCCACATAATAGTTGAGAGGGGCCACATACATTATAAAGTAGGCAATCAAAGTTAACTAGGTCGCAATAAAGACTATACTTGGGGTAATGATAAAATCTAATCAAATTAGTGCATACCTTCACTAACCTAATTTGCAAAAAATAATATGCCTATGAACAATTATTAAGCATTGCCTTGGATTAACATCAATCCCCTATGCACTTGTATAATAATTTTTATGTACAAAATAAAAACATATCATTTGAAACAAAACTCATCCACAAATCACCTTAGTAGATTTGGGTTCATAAATTCTTATTCACTATCTGATTAGTGATAACGTAGTTAACCTCACCTACATGCAAAAGATTATACCAAACCGTGCATATTTTTCACTTGGAAAATTTGGCTAGCTAAAACGAAATTCACACCTTTACCCATTTTTCAATGGATTTGGAGCTTATATTCACATATTTTCTAATAAACATGTCCACAATGTGAAAAGACAATGATTTAGTCTTTGTTGTAGTTGATTGGTTATTATATATGATGATCATTACACCTTGTAAGGAAACTAACTCAACATAGGAGACAAGAAAAAAGTTATTTACTCACATATGGATCAACTTTGGATTGCGAACTTCCATTATGTCAAACTATGATCCTAGTTCATCTATAAATTTTTGAAATCCCCATGGAACATGCAAAAGATGAGGTTTGACACGTCTTCAAACTTCGATCAAAAGAAAAATGGGAGAAAAAAAAGTCAACTACACCACAATAATGGTGTAGACACCATCATAGAGAACTGGCAAATGTTTTAAGCTTGACTCGTGGTCACATATTGGTCTTTGTCCAATATTTAATGTTAAGCTTCAGTGAATTTATAAATCTTTATTACTTGAACAAAGTACTATACAAACTAAACCTTTAGTCCATATTGATCTTGAGTTTAGCGTAGTTACACAATATGACAAAATTATAAATAAGACAAAAATGTATATTCATGACAAGGCCACTCAACTCTCTAGAATTATTAAGAGAAGTCAAATTCCAACATAAGTCAAATATTTAAGACTTAAACAAATGTGTCAAAAGGTCCTTGACATTTGTGTCCAATGAAATGGGGTTTTATTCTTCTAGAATGCTCTTAAACAATATTATAAATAAGACAAAAAGGTATATTCATGATGAGGCCACTCAACTCTTTAGAGTTATTAAGAGAAGTCAAATCTCAACATAGCCAAGTATTTAACACTTAAACAAATGTGTCAAAAGTTCCTCGACTTTTGAGTCCAATGCAATGAGGTTTTATTCTTCTAAAATGCTCACAAACAAGATTATAAAGAAAACAAAAAAGCATATTCATGACAAGGCCACTCAACTCTTTAGAATTATTAAGAGAATTCAAATCTTAACATAAGCTAAGTATTTAACATTTAAATAAATGTGTCAAAAGTTCTTTGACTTTTGCATCTAATGCAATGGGGTTTTATTCTTCTAGAACACCCACAAACAAAATGGGGACCATTACTTTTGGGGGCATTAGAAGGCTTTGATCCATGTAACCATGCATTTTTTCTCTATGCAAAAACTAAGACTTTCCTATCTTACAAAAGTATATTTGTGATCATAGTATCGAGGCATCCTCTACAACATATCACCTTTATAATAGAGCATCCAGTTTGATGCTAGTGATAAAATCCAACACTTTACACCACATTGAAACAAAAACTTTAAGTTCCACTTTCACACCACATTGAAACAAAAACTTTAAGTTCCACTTTCACACCATCTCACAATTGAGAGGATTTGTGTATATGATAAAGTGGGCGAGGAAAGCTAATTAGGTCACAACATGTACTACACTAAAGGTAATGCTCAAACATGAGCAAGTAATGCCCAATGTAGTTGGTAGAATTTCTAGGAATGACATGGTGAGCATTCGTGTCCATTGTACCTATGTTTAACCATTAAGGACTTCCATGGATGTGCATCAATCATCCATGTACTTGCATAAGTATTATATAACCATATCTCATTTATAACAACTTGAACAAATTTCCAACTTTGTATTCTTATCGATTATTTAATTGTTTGACTAGCTTTGCATCCATAATGTGTCCATATCCTTAAGTAAATTGAGCCATATGGATTTACTTCACAACTTCATTGCTAGAGCAGAGCTCTCTCTAAAAAATGCTCGAATTTCCCACATCCAATGGACCATCACCACTATGTTTGTCAAGGTTTGACTAAGTCATAGGTATGCGAATGATATTTTTTAACGACTAGACTCCTTGAGTCATTAGGTAGAGGAAGTCCAAGATGAGATGACTCGGTCCAAGTGTTGAGAAAATAAGGTGTTGCAATATAGTCATTCAACGTGAGCTAGCATAAATTCAAGCAGCTCTTCATCCTTAACCAACTAGTGACCAAATCATCCAAGGTTCTAGTCCCCATGTTGTACAAAGCAAGGTTGAAGTCGCATAGAATGTCTCACTATTGGAAAAAGAATAACAACCTCATTGGTAAACTTCATTTCAAAAACATAAGTCTTGATGGTAGTTTCATCAAGATTTACACTAGTAGATTTCCTTATATCTGGTTAAGTAAATGTAATACAATACTCTTGTTTTGGATTGTATGTGAGTGATATATAAATTTTCAATTGTTATCAATTTTATTCCATCAATGTCACTTTCACATAATAAGTCACATAGAATGTCTCACTATTGGGAAAAGAATATCAACCTCATTGATAAATTTCATTTAAAAAACATAAGTTTTACACTTGTAAATTTCCTTATATCTGATTAAATAAATGTAATACAATACTCTTATTTTGGATTGTATGGAAGAAATACAAAAAAAATTCAATTATACATGAATGTCACTTTCACATAATATTTTGATTGTAAATTCCAACTACAACCCTCCCCTTGTTAATAAAAAAAACCAAAATTATTATTAAAAAATGGAGGAAAAATCTTTCCTCTTCCGTTTTGTTGAATTTCATTTCCTAATTCTTAGGAAAGTATGTTTTAATTATTTTCAAAGTTTGATAAACGAAATAAGAAAATTATTCTCATAACTTTTAATATTTTTTTTAAATATTAATAATGTCAAAGCGAACGACGTTTCTTTCTTATATAAATATTTTATTTTCAAACAACATGACATGATATTTCGAGGGAAATTATGGCCAACACAATATACGTAAATTTTTAATGGGGGCGGGGCTAGGTTCGATTCTCTGGAACTTTGAGTACATATCTCGTGAACTCCTTTCATCCTGAACTTTCCCCGCCCCTTTTTTAAACAGTGCTGAAGTCACTAGACCAGTATTTTTTGTGCGTGTAACAGCGAAATTGCAAGTATTGGTGCGTTGCAGTTGAGCTCAAATTGTGAACCATTTGAGTGTAACAGCGAAATTGCAAGTATTTGTGCGTTGGAGTTGAGCTTAAATTGTGAAAGGGTTTCAATGATGATGTATGGAATATATAGAAACAGTATTAAAAATAAGTGGTAATGAAAATATTAAGGTCATTATCATTTTGAAAGGTATGGTTTTGAAGAGTGATTAAGTTATAAAATCAAAAGTAGTATTAGAAATACTTTGTAATGACAATATGAAAATATTAAGATTATTATCATTTTGAAAAGTATGCTTTGTCATTATGGTATTATGGTTTTGAAGAGTGATTAAGTTATAAAATCAAGTAAAGTTTTTTTTATATGATTAAGGTTAGGGCATGTGAGTGATTAAGTTGTAGGGTATGTTAAAAAAAAGTAGGGTTTATTCTCAATTTACTTTATGGTATAAATTTTACAAATTCATTATTTGCAAAGTGTTCATTTTGAAAAGTATGGTTTTGAAGAGTGATTAAGTTATAAAATCAAGTAAAGTATTTTTTTTATATGATTAAGGGTAGGGTATGTTAAAAGGAAGTAGTGTTTATTCTCAATTTATTTTATAGTATAAATCTTACAAATTTATTATTTGCAAAGTGTTTTTTGGTTAATCGAGTGATCGGTGTGGAGTTCATAAGCATTTATCTTCATCTATGTAATATTTATTTTTTTCTTTAAGCTTACAATGTTGGAAAATTATACCACTAGATGTCCTCCTTGTTAAGTACAAGTCTTACGACATATTGTGAAACATCTATCTCTAATTTAAGTGGTCATTGTAAGATATCAAGAGCGAGCTCATCCACAAGCATCTTCGAAGAGATTTTAAAGTCAGAGAAACTATTCCAAGACGCCAAACTTGGTGTATCGAACTATTTATTATCATGTTTATTACTCGTTGTTTATCATCACACCCTCACATATCCCACAAAGGAGGGGAGGCCAAGAAGGCACACATATTCATTCACTACTACATTTGGGATAAAAAAACAACGTTAATTTCCACAAAAAGTCGTTGCGTTGTTTTATGCCTTAGAATTGGTTGTACCTAAAAAAAAACTCACTAATGTCGCGTAATTGATGCTTCTAAATGTCGCATTATTGTGATGAGGTTGGAGACTTGACTTTGTGCTTGGAGATTTGATTAGGTTTTGACTTTAGATTATTGCTTTAAGCAAATGTCATTTTATCAATGTTCAGGCTATCATTTTATGCACGTTCAAACATCGATATATCAACACATAAACGTCATTGTTTATGTGTTGATATATCGATGTTAAGGCGCATATGAGGAGATTGCTCATCTCTCAAGGTACAGGTTTGGCAACATTTTGGGAATTATATTGGTTATTTTTGGTAGCATTGAGGAGAGGAAATTTAATGTGTTAATAATTACTTCTAAACCATATTTTACAATTGTGCATAAACATACTTAATAAAATCATATTACAACAATATACTCTACCCCACAATGCCTACCACTTTTCATAAAACTAGAAACATGCCCCATCTCATTCCCTATAAGTAGTTATTATATTACACAAGGGCCTTGTGATGATTACATACTTGTAGGGCTTTGAGTTGGTGACATATTATCGAAATACACAAATACAAACTTAATTAGCAAATCCCTTTGGTCAAAGTAGGAATGCATGCCATCCAAAGGAGACATTCATAAATTATGGGAAGAGATTGCATGCAAGACAAAATAGGGTCTCACACAAGGGCGCGAGATAGGATGAAAATCCATTCAACATGTAGGATGAGAAAAAGGAGTATGATTATCCATGGGGCCCTCTATCGGGCTCTTGGAAATATCTCTAACTAAGTGAGATGGAAAGGGACCATTGATGTTAATAAGACGCAAAAGCTCAAAGGGAGGTCAAATCACAAGAGGAATTTATCCCATCGAATATGAACAACAATGTCTAAATCAATGAGGTCTAGTATGTAACAACTAGGGGAATCCATTGTCATGGAAACCACATGCACATGGCCCACTTCTTTTAGGGGAGAAAGGCTTATGGATGAACTAGCAAGGGCCTTCTTTTTAGGAGTTTTATGACGTTTTCAAGGATACAATTCAGGCTCAAGGGGAGGCCTCCTTTTCATAGGTGTCTTCATGCTTTCATGTTTCTTTTGTTTAGAATATTTTGTTAAGGGCATGATAGTATTTAGTTTCATGGATTTTAATTTTTTAATATTTGCACCACATTCACTTGTTAAAGTTGATTGAATCTGTGTGTTCTTGAATTTGAGTGTTTGTTGGATGAGCACTAGGATATGGGTTAAATCCTTGAAGAGAGGATATGTGACTAAAGTTGTTATTGTATTGCATTTTGTTTAAGATATTTTTAAGGGTAAGGTTGTCTAGTACCAATAGGAGGGTTGAGGGGATTAAAGGACACAGTACTAGGGGCACAAAGGGTCCCCGTGGTTGGAGAGGAAAAAATAAAAAGAATAGACTTTCCAAGCAATTTTCAACCTTTCTTATAGGTATTTGGGCCCAAAATTATTTGAACAAAGTTTAAACCCCCTATAGAATTTTCTTTCATTGCTCCAAGATTTCCAACGAGCTATCAATCATTGAATTTTGAGTTCGAAGCCAAAAGCTAAGTCCTTGGAATGAGTTCTTGGCATCAAAAGGACAACACGAGAGTACCAAGGATCTCCATTAAAACTCATTAAACAAATAAAGATCTAACAATAACCAACACAATAAGGATGAGAGAAACACTTATGACGCATGAATCTAGAACCATGACATTGGTTAATAAGATTTTTTTACATAAATGAGTCTCCATTATCCATGGAGGGTAAAGGGGAGAAAGAGTCTCTTTAGACTATGCACTCACCATCTCCCCAAGAATTCAATGAATAAATTATGAATAAATATTAATGAACATAAGTCTATTGTGCATCACATATATATACTCTCATTGAACCAAGTGGACTCATCTCACATACTAAACTAAATTGAACATAAGTCAACATCATCTATCACTAAAGGGGACATATGTGCCACAACGTTGACACATATACCATTAAAAAGAGCATTACAAATCATCTCCACTAACTCATGTGAATATAATCTTATAAATACAAAAGTGCAACACATCAAGACATACACAATAATCGATGAACTACAAATACAATACATAATATAAGCGCAACTAGGAACCCATGCACTATGAAAATGTTCCAAATCTAGTGTAAAAATCATGTGCCAATAGGATTCTCGCTAATAATTGACTCTTCCTTGATTCGGTTCCAAGGGGGATATGCAACATCTAAACATTATTTACAGTTCATAAACATTGTTTTGAGGTAGGGCACATATGATTCATATAAGGAGATTACCAAACTCTCAAGGTGTGGGTTAGGGGTATACAATCGATTAGGGGTATGTGCGATTGTATTGATTACAATATGAGTAGATAGTGATTACAATTGATTAGGGGTATGTGGGTTTATATGGGTTTTGTGGTTAAGGCTAATTGGGGGTTAGTGGGGATATAATGATTAACAATTAATATGGTTAGAGTGGGCAGGGGCTATTGTTTAAGGGGTTTGTGGGTTTATAGGGGTCTAAGGTTAAGGTCGATTAGGGATAAGGGGTTTATATGGATTAGGGACTAAGAGGGATAGGTAGGTTAGACATTTTGTGGGCATAGATGGTTGAAGGGTTGGGGGTGATAAGCGTTAGGGGGTAGTGGTGTAGTGGCTATGGATTAGTGGATTGGGAGATAGGGTTGGTTAGTGGGGTTGTAACCATCAAGGGTTAAGGGCACTCATGAGCTTATGGGGTTATAATAGTCAAGAGTCAAGGTCAGTTAGGGGTTATTGGGGTTATAATGGTTTTGGGTTAATTTCAATTTGGGGTAAAATGGGGTTTCAGGGGTTATGGGTTAATAATAACCAAATATATGGCCAAACTTATGCCACAAATTCATATGGTCCTTGGGATTCCTATAGCCACTCACATAAAGGAATCACATTAGCATACGTAGGGTAAGTGAACTAAGACATCTCTCTCTCCTACATGTGACAATTATTTTAATAATCCTACTTATTGCAAGATAGGTGGTTAAAGTAATCAATCATTTAAATATCAACACGAGACACAAAATTCTTTCAAGCCTAAGGTCTCCTTGCAATTGGTTTCTATGGTGAACTCCTAAAAGGAAATTGCATCACTAATCTAGGAATGGATTCACAAGGAAAATTTTAAGGATGGAAA
>ML820071.1:10921-49399 GCA_009831015.1 Picea engelmannii | reverse complement strand
TCCTTGTATTATAAAAAATGGATCTTCAACAATTTCAAACATATGTTATTTTTTAATCAAGATTATGCCCACTTATCTAATAGGCGCTAGCTCCCTTTTGTACATAAACTTGTCTTACTTAATTAAGCTACAAATTAACAATCATAACAAAAGTCTTAAATTAACTTATTTGAGAATATTACATTCTCAAGTAACTATACCATATTACTAATTTTGTCTTGTATACTAAGAAAATATATGCTTGATCATCGAGAATATAGGCAGGCCCAACTAGATCAAGATGCCTAATCAATGCTGCCATTAATTATACATATGTTTGCAAGAGGAAGGTGATGACACAATCCACAACAACCTTCAAAACCACGTGTCTCCTAGATCAATAGAGCTTAGGACTTTCATTTCTCTACCTCTTTTATCCAATGCCCCGCCTCTTGTGCTTATAACATAATGTTAGAGTTGTATTGGTCCCCAATTAGTTCCATAATCGTCGTTTAATAGATATTTTTTTCTAGGTTACACTACATGGAGAAGACCCTCGAGTACTTCCCCTCATTTTGAGGATGGTACCCAAGGTAAACCCTAGAATCTTCAGGGCACAAGGTCAGTCAACAATAGGGATCGAAGACATTGCAATAATATACTAATTAAGATCTCAACATGTCATGTGTAGGAATTGAACCTGGGTAGGAGGATTAATCATTCCTCCCAACCACCCAAGATAAACCTAATTGACATCATTGTTTAGTAAATATGTAGCAACCCTTCCAATCAATCATTGACACTAAGGAAATATAAAATATGCTACCATTCTCCTAAGGTCTAACATAAATCAAATAGAAACTAAGAAATGTAATGGAAATTACCTTAGAGCCTTTATCTTGACATTAGGCATCAAAATGGATAATGAGAGGTTTAGATACAAGAAAAAAGGTGGATTATGTAGGGAAAATGATGGATGGCAGGAAGAAAGTAACCAAAACATGGACCCATCATCTCCCCTCAATTGAGTTTGTTGCATGTTCATGTGCAACCCTGTAATATCTCTATTGATCAAGAAACCTAAGTGAGAGTGGCTTTCATGGAGATTGCTCAAATCGAAAGGAGGATGACCATTTTCTCCCATCATATAGTATCCCAACTTGAGTTCTTGATCGACCCACATAAATGTTTCTTCATGCTAATTTTGAGAAAAACTAAATTGATAATTAGGTGAAGGACACAAAACGAGGGGAAAATTAAACCTCGACCCCAACCATTGTGTTTGATATCTCCTTAAGGAATTCATCTACAATTTGGATATATTCAGGGCTACATTAAAAATGGGGTATGATAGGGGTTCTCTTCTCCTAAGTTAAGGACATAAAACATCCCACCTTTGCTGGCAACAAAATAGAGCATATAACCCTAATTATTCTATGCTCTTCTCACATTTAGCGAGTGTAGCCCTCTAAGCATGCATTTTATAAGAAGAAATACAAGATTGTTTCAATAGTTCCCTATACCCCATTATTACCACAGGTGAAGCATGCGAGTCACCCCTTACCCATAAATTATCACATCGTTCTACATATTTCAAGTCTTCCCAAACTTTGTTCATTGAATTTGGTCTTCCAAGAATGAAGTGAAAGCTCATAATTGAACATCCCCCAGAAAGGAGTTAGGGTTCCATTTCCTTTTACCGCCCATTAAGTACTCGTGTTGATACAATTCACACAACAAATCCTTATCCTCTTCATTAGAGGAATAGTACAATTTTTAAAGATGATTAGTTGTGGGGATATTACAAGGCTTACCTACAACCAATGAATGGATTTGGAAAGATAACCATTGCTTCTTAAAGAAAATAACATTTACAAGGGAACGTGATCTACAAGAAAGGGCTTCATAGCCCAAATGGCACATCTTGCCCTTATCTAATTTCAATTGATGAGCAACTCTCAAGGATTCTTGAATACTCAATTGTTCTATCCACAAATATTCCCATCTTTCCCTTGTTTGGGGATAGAATTTATCCAACTTCTCCTGAAGTCTACGAATAGCTTGGTGATGTGCCTATAGTGATATCACACCCTTACCAAAAGACTTGGAAGTATTCCTCTAGTTTTCACTTCAGACCTTAATTGAATAATCTCAAATGATTATGATGTTAGGTTTCTAGGCCTTGCATCTTATTCAGCTATCACTCTCTTCTCTATTACATTTTTAGGCACATTTCCCCCCAAGTGTATCCTAATTTGTAACTGACACGTTTTCTTCCCTAAATTCTATTGGATCTTTTGTAGTAATTGTCAAATCCTTAGGTACAATCTCTTTGGGTGTTCCAAATACAAATTTCGTAACCTTTGTCAAGTCTTTAGGTGTAGTTTATTCTTGAATGTCTTCTACAAGGTATGTACTGGTATGGATAATAGTCTCTATTTGCATCACTTCCATTGGTTATGTAGCAATATTCATCTCAATACACTAGTACAAAATGAGAGATAAGTGACCAAAAAAATGACCAAAATCCGCATATAAAGGACCACTTTTGATTTGGCAATTGTTGGTGGATAATTTCCGATGTCTTATCACTTGACCAAAAATGTGGTCATATTTAGTTTGGTCATTTATAGCTTGTCTTGTGGTCATTAATTTGGTCATATATTTGTGTTATCATTGAAAAATCATTCTCAACATTGCACACAATGGTTGAAGAAAGACATCAATCCCAGCAACAATTAGTATACCTACTACATCAAAATCCATCAAAAAGGCATAAAACTATTCACTTGGTTCAAAAATTAAAGTGTGCAAATTCACCAAAGGAAGCACGTGCATTGTGCACAGAATGCGCAGGCTAACACAACCCTAAGTGCGCATTGTGCGTAGAATGCACAAGGTGCGCGACTGTCTATGAGCAAAGTCGTGCACTTCTCATGAACGATGCAGTTATGAATCTTGTCGGCCAACAACCACTTCCAGTCCGACCCCCAATACGATTCGACACTCAAATCTGAGCAAAATCTAGATTGGAGGTTGGTCAGGGGCTAGGAAGTGCCCTAAAAGGCCCCTTGTTCACAGTATGAACCAGTTGTATCTTGCCATGAATGGACACTATAAATATGTGCCATGGGTGTGCTATAAAAATAAGAACTTCAAGGTATTGTTATGCTGCAAGAATTATTCTTGGAGAATCCTCTTTTCTCTTTGAATCATTCAAGCACTATAGAAAGGGTCATTCCACTCACCTCTTGAGAGGATTGGCATTGTATTTCTTCACCATTTTTATTTTCCATTGTATGAAGAGCAGAGCTCTCTATTAGGGAACTCAAGAGCCCCCCCAAGGAGGAAGAGGGGATTCATAAGTCCCTGTCTTTCTCTACGGTGCTAGCCTATCAATACATTGAACCATTGGTAGCTATGTGATTGTCATTTTTTGTTTTTCATGGTTCTAGTTCTTGCAAGCTTCTCTAACATTTATTTCTCTTTGTTTTTAGTTTTATTTCCTTGTTTCATGTGTATTTGGTTATTTAATAAACTCACAAACCTATGTCTTGTTTACCTGACTTAACTAGGCAAGTAAGTGTTGTGTTTTTGCTCACCCATGTGACAAAACCAACACAACATATTGGCGACCATACTGGGGAATGTGAATCAAATTCCTCCCTATTTAAGTATTGAGAGAACTTCTTTCTAATTGTTTGGATATGTAGGTACCAAAACCAGCCTAATCCAGTCTTCCAAAGTCATAATTCAGAGCCAAGGCAAGAGAATTTCATTTTGAAATTTCTTTCCCGACGCATGACAGACAATGCACGGCTTTCAAGGCACACAAACGCGCATTCTATGCTCTCTGTGCTCTTTGCATATGACAACCTTCACAACTTAGCGCTTGACGCGACTATCAGAACTTCAACCCGCACATAAGTTTCGTTTTTGCAAATTGTAAGGATTTTTATGAGTGGTTTGAGGGCCCCTTTCCTTCAAATTTTAATTTCCTGCACTTTGTAAGGCAATCACACTTCACTTAGAATCCTTTCTCACAAGGAAGGTTAGCTAACATAAGATCGTAAGGGTAAAAAGAATCACAATTCTTCTCTTTGCTTTATTGCCACATGGATGGCTCATTTGGCATTTAAAACTTTGAGTTAAAGTTAGTGCTTTTTCAAATACAAATCAACTAATTTTAGGACTAGAAATCAATTTTAACCCTCAAGTATGCTCTTCCCCCGTACCCAAGTTTGATCTCGGGAATAAAAAAAGGTGGTTGAAAGGAAACTTCATCTCCCTTAAAAAATCATTAGGAGAGGACAAAACCCCCCTAAGGTACCTCTTAGTTTTGGGAAATCATCTTAAAGCTTTGTAAGGGCCCATACATGCCCATATGTTTGCAATCTTAGGATAGTTTCAAAAATCTTTCTTAGTCTAGACAACACTCTAGGAAAGTTTAAAAGATCAAGTAACGGTCCCATACATGCCCACGTGTCTACAATCCTAGGATAGTTTCAAAAGCTTTCTTAGTATAGACAACATTCTAGGGAGTTTAAAGGATCAAGTAAGGACCCATATGTCCACATTGCTAGTTCTTTAGGGCTTTAAATATTTCGCAACGTTGTACCAAAGAAACATAGTAAGCTAGGTAAGAAGATTTGTAAGGACCACAGGAAGTCCACATGCTACAATCTTACAGTTAACTTATTAAAAATATTTTGCACACTTTTCACTTTCTTGCACACAAAGCCACTCATCACACACATAATTTCTATTAGAATAGTGGAGGTCGAAATAGGCTTTATTTTTTGTACTCACAAAGTACTTCAAAGGAGATCTGAAAAATCCGATTACTTCTTTAGAAATTATCCACACTAATTTAATTCAAACAAGGTTGGTCCATGACCCCAACCTCTCAGCCCACTCCATCTAAAAAATTTCTAAAAACGCACTAAACTTTCCCCCACAAGAGGTGCCTAAAGAATTTTTTTTAGTCTAGGTAGGATCTCGGGGGTAGGCATCCAAATAACCCCTTGTTATCAGGTTCTCGCATTTTGAAACAATAGAAGTTGAGAATAGGGATCATTCAAAACCTTCAAGTCAAGTGTTCTTATACCATAAGGCAAGGAGATACTCGTGAAGGGTCGAAGGCCGAGGTCCGGTTGTTCTATGCATCCCTCCTTGAGTCACCCAACTCTTGTGAGGGTATCAAACCCGTGACCCGTTTTTTAGGCCAAAAATCTAAATGATGCACTTTGACAGAGGTACTTAGTGGCCAAACATAGGATATCTACCCAGGTGGCGGTTGTGGGATGTAATCACACCTTGATCAGATTTTGTGTGGCTATTGGGAAATATCGCCAGCTCTTTCGGGATATGCACCCTCTACCCCTCATTATAACCAATTACTTCAACCTTCACTAGTTCCTCTTCTAGTGGCTTCATACCCCACTATCGAGTGCTATTGGAAGGCCCAATGCTAAATTGAGAGGAAGGACGATAGGTCTTTTAGGATGCGAGCATTTATTTTTGTTTTCCCCCCACGCGGGTAAAATCCACCTATCCACATGCTTTTTTATTTCACAATTGATTTATGTATGATGTTCATTTGATTACATGCAATTGTGAGTTATACTATTTTGTGAAGGTCAAAAATATAAAAATCCCTTGTTCATTTATTTCTCTCTTGCCACCATTTGCACACATTCACTTTTCTAGTCGGAACGATAGGGTAACCATAGAATCCCTGTCATTCTGGATGCTTGCAAAATCTCCCCCCTATTCTAGTAGGATTCCCTAGTCTCGCCAACTCACCGACTCAACCATCTCACACCCCAGTGAGTGATACTATTCCGGGATCAACTCTACTTGGTTCCACTTTGCTTGGGTCAAATACCCAAGGCAATCCATCTCTTGGTTCTCCTTCAAAAGGAGGTGTGGGTCAAACTTCTTCTCAAGGAAGAAGTACAAACCCACCAAATCCCTCTCAAGGGACAGGTCCATTACCTACACACACATTGGTTGGAACTAATCCTCCACCAAATCCCCCTTTTCCATACTTGGCATCCCTCAACATTCTTGATTTAACCAAACTCACGAATGACCCCATTTTACATGATGCCACTTGGCCCAATATGCCTACCAAGTTACCTTCAGACATTCCGAAGTTTGAAGGAAAACTAGGGGAATACCCCGCCAACCATGTTATGACCTTCCACTTATCGTGCTCTTCAAACAACATCACAGATGATTCCATCTGCTTGAGGTTATTTCAAAGAACTCTCACTGGTTCATCAGCCAAAAGGTATGTGAATGAAAAATCAGGGTCCCGTGTGACCTTTGAATCATTGGCCAAGGCCTTTTTGTCTTTTTTCAAGGTACCAGTTCGTCATGACACTGGTTTAGAACTTCTCTCCGAGTTCAAACAAACCACTGCTATCCATATAGCGGACCACATCCATGAATGGCATTGGCGACATAGTTTGTGTAAAGCAGAAACCACCAAAGAACAACGTCTTGATTGGTTTCTTAAATCGCTCGTCCCTATGATTACAAAGGATGTAGCATCCACTTTTCCTCAATTAGAAGAGGAATTCATCTGCAAGGCCCAGTAATTTGACCTCATATATGCTCAATCAGGTTACTTGTACACAATATTGTTTGATGCACCCATACCCATACCATTTGGCCAAGACAAACCTGGGATGTCCCACGTTGCAGATAGGATGATTGGTTCTATGGCACATCTCAATCCTTACAACCACATGTCACCTACTTATGGTGCAAAACAATATCCTCAACCATAGGGAGGGACGTCTTATTACCCTCCTCCCACTCACCAACAATCATATCCTATTATTCCCCCTCAATTGTTGAGGGGACCCCCATCGGTACCTCAGATGCATCTGGTCTCTCAATCCAGTACGGGTCCACCCCCAACCCCCATATATAACCCCAATAGTAGTGGAAGTAATTCAACTTCCTATACACCATATGGATCATCTCCAAAAAACAACCCATATTTTCCATTCCCTGTTCCTCCCCAGTCGGTTGCTCCTCCACCAAGACAACCACTTGTCGGCATTAACTTTGTTCAACCCTCTCCCATTCAATAGGTCCATGCGTTTGAATAGTTGAATATGACAAACCCATATCATCAGTCGAATAATGCCAAGAATAAAGGAAAAAATATAAACAATAACAACCTGGGGCCAAGAGTAAATAACCCCCAACAAAATCGTCCCTCTGGGGGCAACCAGAATTAAGGCAACCAAAACCCCCAAGGGGGAAACAATAACAATCAACCACAACAAGACAAGAACAATAACCTAGAACTAACTTCCCCTGCACTCTATGTGGTGAGTATGGACATTATACTCACCACTGCCCCCAAATTGCCGATTACAAATGGATGAAAGAATCCATGAACACACAACACCCTCTAGCACCGCCTGCCCCTCAGCAGGCCCCACAACATTACTTGCAACCACCACCTCTGGCCATTTTGAAAAACCCTATTCCACACCAAGGTGTGATGAATACCCAATAAGAGATAATCTCAACCCCACCACAAATTGGGCAATATCAAAACCCAGGTCCCAGTCAACCCATAAATCTAGTCGATCGCAATATCCTCCATAACAGTGAGGAAGAGATTCTTCTGCAAACATACAACCATCCATATAGACTGCCTCTTGACTCTACCCCAACCACCTCAGAAGCATCTCTCGCTACAACCAGACAACCATTGATGATTCCCTGCCCTAACACTAAACCAAACTCATGTATACCCTGCATGCATTTACGACAGAATGTACATAACCCTCATGTTAGGGCAACCCATAACTACAGTCTAGTCGATGACTTAGTACAATCTCTTGTAGCCATGTCTGTGTTGGAGGTCCTCCAAACCTGTCCATCACAACGCAAATCCTTGCTTTTCTCCTTGGGGGCAATTGACCCAACAGATACTTGGCTAATCACCTTTGATTAGATAGCAAAGAACCACGCCTCCCCACTTTGGTAACTTTTTAGATACCAGTTAAAATTCGGAACATCACAATTCATCGGTGCATCAGCGATGAAGGGGCATCCACATCCATCATGTCCAAAGTAGTATGGCAGAAACTCGACTCCCCTAATCTAGTACCATCTGCCATAACCTTGAGATCTTATGATGGTCGACCATCATCCCCTAAAGGGCTCTTCCAAAATGTCCCCGTAGAACTTGGGGGAAAAACCATCCTCATTGACATTGAAGTTATCGATGTCCCACTTGATTACAATATATTTTTCGGACGTAGCTACATGTATGCTATGAAGGCGGTAGCCTCTTCTGTGTTCCGTACGATGATGTTTCCCCATAACAAGAAAATTGTCACCATCGACCAACTTACACATTACGAGCCTAATCATTCCGCTAACATTGATAACATCCTCCCCTTTGTATGCACTAGCTTGGATGCTTTTTCAGTCATCGACATTGGTCCTGGAATATTGAAGGACCCATCCTTGTTAGGGACTTATCATGGAGCACCACCTCTCCTAAACCCGTTTATTTCAACACAAGTGTGTGTAGTTTCCTCTAACAGAACAGATATCAGAGACAATAGTCCTCTCATTGAGTCCCCTCCCCACAACGAAGTTCCACCAATCAAAGAATCAATACCTCAAAAATTCCCTAAAAACACCACCACACCATTTGTCCCAGATTCCCCCCCCCTCCAAGGGAAAATCTCGGTTTGGGAAACAGTCCCCTAGGCCATTACCCAAATCCCCTTTTTCTACCCCCCACCTGGAGTCCAAGCATTCCAGGTAGTTGCTACCCTCACCCTTCCTAACATGGTTCTTGCCATCCATGTATGGTATCTCCATCCACCCTCCATGGTTCCTACACCATCTCTCCCTCCTCAGATAGAGGGATTACCGATGGAAATCCCAGTACAGGCTCCTACCACACCACCCCCACCCCCAACTAGCGGCAACACCACCACCACCGAGGGCAGACAAAGGAAGAACGAACCCATAGCTCCACTCCCTCCCCAAGCCCAACCTCCTTACGCACTATTCGAAAGAGAAGGACACCGCACTAACAGATGTCCTACTCTTCCCGAGTTACACAATCTTATCCAGCTCCCTAAAGAAACCCCATTGCTTGTCACTCCACCAAGTACACTCATCGCTACTACGAAGTCCTCAACCACACACAAGAAAGGGTTACGAACCAATTTTGTGTGTGCCATATGCTCAGAATATGGCCATTACACTCATCATTTCCCAGATCTACCTCAATTCCACCAAACATTAGCCACAATACGCCACACATCTCGGCCTAAGCCCTCTCAGGCACTCCCTACTGATGCTCACATTACTGACATTTGTTATATTTCGTCGTCGGTCCCCAAGCAAACGAGATATCATCCATAGTCTCTTGACATTTGGTTTCTATCTAGTGGGCCATCAAACCCTGCACATGATATCCCTTCTACGTCCTCACCCCTTGTGGACAATAACACTTAATTGTTGACAGTTCCCCCTGCCATCTCCTAGGATCCCCTGTATTCTCACATTTTCCACTGCGACGAAGATATCTTGGAGGAACTGACTACCCCTGATTTCCCTTGGAATGTGCTCCATCATCGATCACTTTTCCTCTCACAAGAGATCTTTCACCCTCATGGTCAAGCCTCCTTGTGCGCGATTGAAACCAAGGATTTTATTCCTCCGGGGCATATTGAATGGTTCAAAAACCCTATTCTTTCCCCCAATTCTTTTGAAGAAGGCAACATGGTAAACATCTCCCCCACAGTCAAAAATGCCATTTCCATTAAACTAGACATCGTAGAAGAGATCACAATTGGCGTTGCATGCTCCCCTAAAGAAATCATTGCTTACAAAGCTCTCTTTCAGGAATACTGGGATATTTTTTCCTGGTCATATATGGAGATGCCTAGCCTCGATCCTTCTATAGTCGAACATTGAATCGACACATGGCCAGATATCACCCCTGTTCGTGAAAAGCAATGCCCCCTACACCCATCTAAAGTTGTGGCTATCAAAGCCAAAATTGACAAAATTACGCGTTGTCGGGTTCATTTACCCCATTGTGTACACTTCTTAGGTCTCTAATCCTGTCCCTGTTAACAAAAAACAGAGAAATATTCGCGTCTGCACAAAATTTCGTGACTTGGAGAAGTTTTATGCATAAGCATAGCCCCCCTACCTTAGGTTTCTCGTTGTACACATTTGTAACATTTTTAGTCTTCTTTACTGCCACCACTCCTCATGTCTGATCTATCACTCGTGTTATTGACAGATGCATCATCCATCAACCTACCACATCGATTACGCTGACGGTGCCAGCCGTTGGACCCAGAATCTCGCTTCGGCCACTTGGGCCCTCTATACCCCCTCACAAATACTACTCCATTATAGTGGCATATGCTTAGGCCTAGCCACCAACAACCAAACGGAATATGATGTTGTTATTGGTCTCCTCGCCAAGGCCAGTCACTACCACATTTGTCACCTTAGCATTCTATTAGATTCCCAACTTGTCGTCCTGCAGCTCAACAATGTGTACCATGTTCACGATCCTTGCCTCTTCCGCAAATACGTGCAATTTAGACTCCTATCTCACAACTTTGATTCCATCACATTTACACATATTCCAAGAAACCTCAATCAAGTAGAAGATCACATGGCTAACCTAGTATTAGATTGGCATTTATCACATTAAAAACATCATATACATAACATGATACATTTGTCAAAAGATAGTAGTAGATATCCTAAATCATAAACACAAAATACCAAGACAAGAATGATCACCAATATATCCACCATATATATTGTAAAGGTCATAAATTTTTTACAAAAAATATATATACAATTGCCAGTAGGCTCATGAGTCTCATCATCCCTATGAGTAGAAAACTGGGTATCAAATACCCTATACAAAATTGGGCCCCAAAACCCATACATCTCAGCTCAGCACTCATGGTGCCCCTAGAGCTCCCCCCCCAGGTCCCTTATCAATCGGAGGTGCCCCACCAGTTGGGGGCCCTCCAACTCCCGGAGGCAACCGTCCAATCATAGCTTCCCCCGCCACCGCTGCTATGCGGATCAACACCTACCACTCTGTCAGTACTCCCACACACTGGTCCATGACCTCATCATCCTTGATGTGGGCCCATACACCCTCAAGAACACCCTGAAGGACCCGCTCGAACCATCAGCACAAATCCTCTAATACGGCCACAACATCTTCCTGGGGCTCTTTGGATGGCCCCGCACCGACGTCATCCCGTCGGTGCCTCTGCCCAGCCCTCGCCTTTGTGGGCTCCTATCGAGCCGACTCCGGGACGACCTCTGCCTCTCGACCTTGGGGTCCATTATCTGTAAAACAACAAAGATATAGTGTCAACATCCATATACATGTCTGATCAACACTATCTACCAAAATCACAAAGACATATAACACACATACCTCTATGGTCCCAGTCCTCCCCAAGAGGAAGCACCATGTTTGAATCCTTCTTGTAATCCATACCTGCATATGGATACCGTAGAATCACCTGTGGCATCTATCACCACACTCAAGCAACCGTGGATGTAAAATAATGGTTACCCTCCCCTCCCCCATGTCGAGCCAATACATGTGCCCACCGCATCAATTGCGGCTCTCGCTGTGACGTTGGCGCCAATGAATCTGAGGGCGCAATAAAGGCACCCTCTCCAAAAACCAGGCCACCAAAACTGACCCGATCGCAAAATCATTGGAATCGGCACATCAACATTGGTTCAGCTGGGACACCATCTGGGTGTGCATCAGCACACCCCATTCAAACAGGTATCCATCCAATACCTCCTCCACCACTCTTAGATGACCACCGGTAATACGCCGAGTGCCCAAGGATCCATAGATCCTGTTAGCAACATTTCTTGTCTTCGATATCGGGATACACAAGTCTGCAGGTTGCTCGAGGAGCGCCCAAGCGCAACGCATAAAGGAAGTCCTTTTCGGACTTAGAATCAAGCGAGTGGGCATTTTATTCTTCAGCGAAAGAGCAGAACAACGATTGATGGGCAATCGCAGATTAACCAAGTCTCGTCAAGGATAGTACTTAAAGTTTTAAGGAAATCGATGGTCGAAATCCTTCGGGAGGCACTCGCGAAGTTACAAGGGCCGTTGATCGCAAGTGGTTCAAGCGCAGTGTTTTTTCTCGAGCTCGGGGTTCGTGAGTTCGGAGGACGGACTATGTCTTTTGGTTGCGCGAGATTGCGAGTTGCGAAAAAGTGTCCGGAGAAGGTCAACCGGCGTTGACCATCTCGTCTCGGGACATCGCGAAAGGAGGATGCCAAAGTCTGATGCTCTACTCGCGAGGTCACGAGTAGTGAGAGGTCCTAGTACTTGGACCCTAGCCAACGGTCACATGAGGAGTGTGCCGACCAGAAAGGGGCCCCGACCCATATCGTCGTCCCGGGAAGTGGGAGTTGAAGAAAAGGAGTCAAGGGTCTCCGACTCGCGAATCGTGAAATAAAAAGCACTTTTAAAAGGCGGGCCCACAATATCGAAGGACAGTTTCAGCCGTCCATCTAAATGTGACACCTGGCACGCACGATCAGGCCCCTCGCCTTTTCGCCTATCACGACTTCGAAGCGCAAGAAGCAGCTCCATCTTTTCCCGATGCACGAGATGACGAGAGCGTTCAGGACTTGGGGCCCACAGCATCGTCGGGTGAATTCGGAACCGTCAGATCCAAAGGGCGCGTGGCGCCAGATTAAAGCCGCCTCGGCGTTTCGCTCATCACAATTTCAAGGAGCAAGGGTTAACCCCTTCCGATCGCGAACGTCGAAAGCACTTTGGGGATAAGCACGCAGTCACAGCCCGTGGTAACTTGGGAAAGAAAGGAGTTGTGCCAAAAGGGGCCAAAGGCGCCAAATCCAGCCGCTGAGAGAATCGTCTCGATCTCCAGGTACCATCTGATGCGATACCGCTCCCGGCCTTTGCTTGAAGTTAATGAGGCAAGAAGGGGTGGGTGAAACCTCTCCTCATGCATTAAGTGTAAGGTATGGAAGGTCTGGCAAGTGGTCTGCTCGAGAGGGTCCTGTGTACCCAGTTCTTCAAAAAAGCCATGCCAAGTCCTCGACTGGCCAGAGGAGGTCTGCATACGCTAAATCATCATTTACTGGCTCAGCTACTCCCCCCTGCAGGAGCCATGCGTAGTTAAGGAAACGTCTGGCGAAGGACTTCTGCCCGGAGATTGATTGAAGAGACGCTACACCTTGGAGGGCGAGCGCGCCTCTGTTGGGCAAATCCGCCCAAGTATATGTATTCAATTTTTGGTATTTTGAAGGTATCGATGGTAGAGCAAAGCTCCCGATTGTAAAGTTTTAGCACAGACTCTAGTTTTATGGTTATGTATTGGTATGCAAGATTTATTGTTTAATAACAGACAATCTTCTCACTCCATCTTGTGTTCATCTTATGCTAAGAGAGTTCAATGTCGACTGATTTGAACAAACTATGGAAATTCTGTTATGATAAAGGATTTATTGTGGCATTATTGTCTTCTCTGGGTTTTCTGCGTTTGAATGTAAGAAGATCTTGCGTTTAGATGTTTTCCTCTACTGTTTGTTAGAGACCTGACGTTTATGAAAAACCCTTGCATCTTTCTGATACAAGTCTTCCCCGTACTCACCCTTACTACAACTTACTGTCTGAAGTTCATCTAAGACCTCGCTTGCCTGTACATGCTCGGCCTAGTTTCCGAGATAGAGCCACATCGTCTTGAGTTAACCTCCATTTGATCACCCCATTAAACAAATTGTGAAATAAACTAATGGGCGTTGGCCTCTGCTCCTGCTGCAATCCAGGGGTGACTTCCGACGCTAACATTTATGGCGTCGTTGCCGGGGACGAAGTTGAAAATTTTCTCCGGGATTGAACGACATTGAGCCTCTGATTCTGAAGGTGCATCAGGTATCAGAGCCTTTGAAGATTTCTACTATGCACCTGGCGACTCCATTGTGACGACTCCACTGGAGCGAACCTGCTATTTTAATTGTGGCTTCCAGAGGCAGACATACGCGGTCTCATCCACAGCTGCCCCTAGCTACAACTGTAGTTGATCCGGAGGTGATTTTTAGAAGAGGAAAGGCTCCTGAAGGAGAAACTTTCACCGTCGAATCAGGTAATCCGCTATCCCCTTCTGTAGAAGCTCCTTTTTCTCCTCCTCAGCTCCCTAGCAGACTATTTTCTGAAGTTTCCCGTTTCCTGAATTTCGGGAGTGTTCCTGCTGAGTTTTCCCCTCCCAGTCTGGGATCGGAGGGAGAAATCCTTGTCACTCCCCTTTCCCCTGAAGTTGTACCTGGACGTAGACCCAGGACCACGAAAGATTTCCCCACACCTAGTTTTACCACTCCTGCGCAAAGAGGAGAACCTGCTGACGTGAGCTCGTTAGCCTTCTCTTTAAACCCCCTCTTGGTTCCCACTCCACTTCAGAACTCATTCCCGGTATCCCCTTCACGAACTCCTTCTCCTCCAAGTTCTCCTCCACCTGTCTTTCCTATGGCTGGTATTAATCCCCCTCTGAATAGAATGGATGCCATAGTCGCGGCCAGATACGCCCCATTAGTTCTACCTCATCCTATGAATCCTCTCCCTGCTGGAGATTACTTGAAGTATATGCCCAAGTTCATTGGAGAAGGGGATGTAACTGCTGAAGAGCATCTGGCTGCTTTCTACAGTTATGCAGACAACCTAAACATCGAAAATGAAGATGTCTGGATGAGAGTCTTCGTCCAGAGCTTGGATGGCGAGGTGAGAAAATGGTTTAGAGGATTGGCCCCCGGATCTATTGCTGGTATCGAAGCCTTGGATGGTGTTTTCCTGAGGCAGTGGGGCGACAGGAAGGATTTCATGTATTACATGACAGAGTTTGGGTCTTTGAAGAAGATGGATGGAGAGTCCGTCTTCGACTTCTCCAAAAGATTTAATAAGATGTATAACAAAATCCCTGCCGAGATAAAGCCTTCAGAAGCCTCAGCCAAGATTTCTTATGCTAGTGCGTTTGGCCCCGATTTCTGTCTGTTGTTGAGAGAAAGAAGAGCCACCACCTTAGCTCAAATGCAAGACATGGCCATAGAAGTGGAATCCAATGTATTAGTAGCTGACAGACTGAGGAACAAGGCCGATGCAGACAGGAGAAAAGGAAGGTCGGAAGCCTCGACTTCGGACCCATCGGTGCCCCACCCTCAAGTAGATGAACTGACCAGGATGGTGAAATCTCTGTCTGCGGAGATGGAGAGAATGAGGGTGGAGGGGAGGCAAGCATACAAGGGCCCTCTGAATGCCGAAAACAAGGGAGGTTTTAGGAGGCCAAACAATTTTACTCCCGCGAATGTGCAAAGAGAGAGGGGAAGAGACAGAGAAGACCAGAAAATTCAGGCCCCTTTCCAAAACAATTTTGTGGCCGAGGAGGAACCAGAAGGAACAGGTGAGCTTGATCCTGAAATCCACTGCTTAGAAGACACTCCTCCTTTTCCTCATCTCACTCAAGTAGCTTACGAGGAGTCTCTCATGGATAGTCAACTGAATGAATTGAGCAAAGGAGATAAGGCTAGCGACGACCGAGGCAGGTACAACCTAAGGTCCGATAAAAGGGCAGAAGCGCCTGACGTTCCTGAGCAGTCCACCAGGACAGAGAAATTTGCCGATGAAGCAACAGACAGTCACAGAGGTAAGAGGACCCAACTCCTCTCTCCCATAATCCAGAGTCAAGTTCCCGAAATAAGAGAAATTCCAAAGCTTACATCTTCTTTTAATTTCGAGCATGAAATTCAGAAGATCAGGATCCCTGTGCCCCTCACTAAGCTAATTCAACATGGAGAATTTAAGAAATGCTTCTTTGAACTTTTACAGTCTGAAGCCTCATGCCTTCCCACAGACTCCATAAACCTCCAAGATGAAAATCCAGCAGTTGTCCTATGACCCATGGTAGAAGATAGAGATGATTCATCCCCTCCTTTCTACACATCCCTGAACATACATGATAAAGTGCTACACAATTGCCTGATGGATTCCGGAGCTTCTCACAACCTCATGCCCAAAACTGTCATGGAAGAACTAGGACTGGAAGTCACCCGAGCCTACCATGACCTCTATTCCTTTGACTCCAGGAGAGTTCAGTGCCTTGGAGTTATTAAGGACCTGGTTGTGACCTCGTTTCAACTACCCATGAAAAGTGTGGTAATGGATATTGTAGTGGCCGATGTTCCTCCCAAGTTCGGTATGTTGTTATCACGATCTTGGATAAAAAGACTGGGGGAAACCTTGCAGATGGACCTCACATATGCTACTGTTCCAGTGTTCGAAGGAGAACATAGGAGGCTATATAGGGAAGCCCAGCTGACCTATATAATCAGTGATGAAGCCAATCCTACCAACCATCCCATTTTCGCCTTGGACACCGATTTAGGTTCCAGTTTGCTGCAACTCACCCATGCTCCCAAGCCTCCTCTTGAACTCAGAAAGCAACCCACCTCTCCTCGTGAACTTCCTCCTTCCATCACCCCCATTTGGAAAATGTTTTTTTATGGAGCCTGTTCCAGGGAAGGCGCTGGTGCTGGGGTATTTTTTGTGTCACCTGCCCAGGAAACTGTATCTCTGTCATACAAATTGGAATTTGAAACCACCAACAATGTGGCAGAGTATGAAGCCCTTGTTCTAAGACAAAGAGTTGCGAGAGAGATGGGAATTTAGGAGGTAGCTATGTTCGGAGATGCAGAGTTGGTGGTCCAACAGGTCAGAAGCGCTTATCAGGCTAAGCACACTCGACTCAAAAATTACAGAAATGAGGTATGGGACCTCATCGACAATTTCTTCTTAGCCTTCAACATCTCTTTTATCCCAAGGGAGGATAATGTTGTGGCCGATTCTTTAGTTGTTTCAGCTAGCCAGTTCGAGGTCCCTCAGCCGTCTATGGCCAAATATGATATTGATATAAAATATAAGCCCTCTGTACCGGACAATGTCAAGCATTGGAAGGTATTCGAAGATGATCTGGAAATCGAAAAATTTCTCCAATCAGTTGATGAGTTTTCTGCGTTGCACATTGATCAGGATCCTGACCTGGAAGGTGACCCTCACCCTGAGGTGTTTTTAAATAAAATTGCTAACCACCAAATTATTCAGCTGCCGAGCAATCACATTCTGAGAGGACTAGTCCCTTTAGAAAGATTGTTCGACGGGAATGATGTGGCAGTGAAGGGTAGAGTTCCAGATGAAGATGTCGACACAACCGAGTGCAACATTGGCACGCCGGAGGAGCCTAAGTTTGTCAAGCTGTCAAGGAGTTTGACCACAGAGCAGAGGGCCGAATATGCTGAGTTGCTGAAAGAATTTGCTGATGTGTTCGCATGGACTTACGAAGACCTCAAGACATATGACACACCCGTCATTGAACACAAGATCCCACTGAAGGAAGAGGCTAAGCCTTTTAGGCAAAATCTAAGACAGATAAATCCTATGTTGTTTCCTGTTATGGAGAAAGAGGTAAAGAAGTTGTTGGAGGCCCAGATCATCGTCCCCCTGAGATATTCCGAATGGGTGGCCAATTTGGTTCCAGTAAGGAAGAAAAGTGGAGAGATCAGGCTTTGCGTCGACTTCAGGAACCTGAACAGGAGCTCAAAGAAAGACAATTCTCCCCTGCCCAACATGGAACACATATTGCAGAGGGTAACCAGTGCATCTAGGATCTCCATGATCGATGGTTTTTCTGGTTATAATCAGATATCGGTCATGCCTGAGGATAGAGAAAAGATGGCCTTCACCACTACTTGGGGCACATTCATGTATGCCAAAATGTCATTCGGACTGATGAGTGCAGGAGCGACGTTTCAGCGAGCCATGGACATAGCCTTCATCGGGGAGAAAGATAAATTTGTGGTGATATATCTGGACGACATAACAGTCTTCCCAAGGTCCGACAAAGAGCACTGTTGTCACCTAAGGAGAGTCTTCTCAAAATGTCGAAGATTCGGCCTTTCCCTGAACCCTAAGAAATCTTTGTTTGCTATGGAGGAAGGGAAGCTACTAGGCCATATAGTATCAGCAGAAGGAGTGAGGATTGATCCTAGTAGAGTGGAGGCGATTCAGGCCCTGCCACTTCCCAGATCTAAAAAGGAGGTTTGGGGAAGATTAATTTTCTGAGGAGATTCGTTTCGAATTTTGCTGAGTTGGTGAAAGACATCACAACCATGCTCAAGAAGGGAAATGAAGTGAAATGGACCGCTGAACCCAGGGAATCTTTTGGCCAAATAAAAAGAGCATTGACTGGGGCACCTGTGCTGATCAGTACTGACTATTCCAAAGACTTCCTAATTTTCTCTTTCGCCTCTTGCGATACAGTAGCGGCGGTCTTGTTGCAGAGAAACGAGGAAGGGCGAGAGCAGCCTATCGCCTTTTTCAGCAGGGCATTAAGAGATGCAGAGGTTAGGTATGAAATCATGGAGAAACAGGCCTATGCTTTAGTGAAAGCTCTCAAGGTTTTCAGAGTCTATGTCTTGCACTCAAAGGTGACCGCTTATGTTCCTTCGACCTATGTGAAGGACATCTTGGTACAGCCCGACATAGACGGGAGGAGAGGTAAATGGATAGCCAAGATCCTGGAATTTGATCTAGAAATAAGGCCTACCAAATTGATCAAAGGTCAAGGCTTAGCCAAGCTGCTAGCTGAAGCCAATTGCCAAGCTTTGGGGGTAAATTCCATGAACGAATGCTCGGGAATTCAGAGGGGTCAGCTGCCTGAAACAGACCCTCAAAGAGAGCCTCCATTGGCCCGATGTCCTTGGTATAAGGATGTCATATATTTTCTGCAGGAGTTGAGACCCCCAGATAGCCTGCAGAGGAACAAAGTGAGAGCTCTGAAGCTCCAGGTAGTCAGGTACTGCCTTATTGATCAAATTTTATACTAGAAAGACCCCCTGGGGATGCTTTTGAAATGCATGGATCCTTCAGAGGCTGACAGGATCATGGTCGAATTTCACAGCAGCCTGTGTGGAGGGCACCATTCCTGGAAGACTACAGTCCGCAAAATTCTCAGAGCTGGGTACTACTGGCCCACCTTGTTCGCTGATGTCCATAGAGGAGTTAGAGCCTGTATCACATGCCAAATATTTTCAGGAAAACAACAGCTCAAGTCTCTGCCTTTACAGCCTGTAGTTGTTTCGGGACCTTTCCAACAATGGGGCCTGGATTTTATTGGAGAAATCCACCCTGCTTCCAGTGGGCAGCACAGATGGATCATGACTGCCACAGACTTCTTTACCAAATGGATTGAAGCTATCCCCACCAGGAGTGATTCCCATAAGGTAATAATTGGATTCCTGGAAGACCTCATCACAAGATTCGGATGCCCGAGAAAGATCGTTACAGATAATGCAACCTCATTCAAGGCTGAACCTCTGGTTAAGTTCTGTGAGCAATTCGGAATCAAGCTGATTCACTCCACCCCATACTATCCCCAGGGAAATGGTTTAGCGGAATTCTCCAATAAAAGTCTCATAAGGATCATCAAAAGATTATTGGAGGACAACAAAAGGGCTTGGAATTCAAAGCTGAAATTCGCTCTATGGGCTGATCGGGTGACTACAAAGAGATCTATAGGCACCTCCCCTTTCCAGCTGGTATACGGAGTAGAAGTTGTCTTCCCTTCTCAGCTAGCCATTCCCGTAGCGAAATTCTTCCAGGATTATCGCGAAGAGCCCAATGATATGATCCAAAGAATTCATCAGCTGCTAGAAGTCCAGCAGGCCAGAGAGCAGGTAATGATCAGAATTCAGGACCATCAGTGGAGGATCAAGCAGGTCTTTGATAAGAAGGCCAAGAAGGAGGAGTTCCAAATAGGAGACCTAGTACTGAAATGGGATGCTCCTAAGCAAGACAAGGGCAAGCACGACAAATTTGAAGCCCTATGGATTGGGCCTTTCAGAATCTCCGAAGTCTTCTCAAATAACACCTATCGGCTACAAGATTTGGAAGGCGAAGAAGTTTTCAGCAGCCCAGTAAATGGGCATTTTCTTAAAAAAAAAATTGTCTGAGACCTTCAGTGGCTCCTATGTTATGTAAATATTTTCCTTTCTGTTCTTTGCTTTTACTTTATTGTTTTGGCTTAGTAAAATGACTCCATAGCCCATCAGCAAGGCACTGGAACTGCAAAATGAGTCCTTAGAGCATCACAGGGACGACTCTATCCCCCATGGAGCCTAATGTTAGCAACATTTCTTGTCTTCGATATCGGGATACACAGGTCTGCAGGTTGCTCAAGGAGCGCCCAAGCGCAGCGCATAAAGGAAGTCCCTTTCTGACTTAGAATCAAGCGAGCGGGCATTTCATTCTTCAGCGAAAGAGCAGAACAACGATTGATGGGCAATCGCAGATCAACCAAGTCTCATCAAGGATAGTACTTAAAGTTTTAAGGAAATCGACGGTCGAAATCCTTCGAGAGGCACTCGCGAAGTTACAAGGGCCGCTGATCGCAAGCAGTTCAAGCGCAGTGTTTTTTCTCGAGCTCGGGGTTCGTGAGTTCGGAGGACGGACTATGTCTTTTGGTTGCGCGAGATTGCGAGTTGCGAAAAACTGTCCGGAGAAGGTCAACCGACGTTGACCATCGCGTCTCGGGACTTCATGAAAGGAGGATGCCAAAGTCTGATGCTCTACTCGCGAGGTCATGAGTAGCGAGAGGTGCTAGTACTTGGACCCTAGCCAACGGTCACATGAGGAGTGCGTCGACCAAAAAGGGGGCCCGACCCATATCGTCGTCCCGGGAAGCGGGAGTTGAAGAAAAGGAGTCAAGGGTCTCCAACTCGCGAATCACGAAATAAAAAGCACTTTTAAAAGGTGGGCCCACAATATCGAAGGACAGTTTCAGCCGTCCATCTAAATGTGACACCTGGCGCGCGTGATCATGCCCCTCGCCTTTTCGCCTATCGCGACTTCGAAGCGCAAGAAGCAGCTCCATCTTTTCTCGATGCACGAGATGACGAGAGCGTTCAGGACCTGGGGCCCACAGCATCGTCGGGTGAATTTGGAACCGTCAGATCCAAAGGGCGCGTGGTGCCAGATTAAAGCCGCCTCGGCGTTTCGCTCATCGCAATTTCAAGGAGCAAGGGTTAACCCCTTCCGATCGCGAACGCCGAAAGCGCTTTGGGGATAAGCACGTAGTCACAGCCCGTGGTCACTTGGGAAAGAAAGGAGCTGTGTCGAAAGGGGCCAAAGGCGCCAAATCCAGCCGCCAAGAGGATCGTCTCGATCTCCAGGTACCATCTGATGCGATACGGCTCCCGGCCTTTGCTTGAAGTTAATGAGGCAAGAAGGGGTTAGCTACATAACTGCACATTATGCAGTTAATGCGATACCCATATGTGCAGTTGTTAGCTACCCATATGTGCAGTTGTTAGCAAGAAGTTAATGCGATACCCATATGTGCAGTTGTTAGCAAGAAGTTAATGCGATACCCATATGTGCAGTTGTTAGCTACACAACCGCACATTATGCGCGAGGTTTCTCAACACAACCACACATTTAGGCATGCGCGCCTGTTTGGGAAAAACCCACACATAATGTACGGGAAACCAAGTAGTACCCACTCACACATGCGCAGGTATTCCCCCTTTTCTTGTGCACTAGTGGACCCCTCCCCTTAAAAAACCCTATACAACCCTCTGTACAGCCCCTACCTACCATCCATCCATTTCAAAAAATGCAGGACGATATGGTCACAAACCTGTCTCTCACAACTCCCGTATTGGTAGCCTCATGCTCCCATAGTCTCCAAATCACCTCACAACTCTCTCGCTAGATCAACAATAGTGTCAGGTACAAATGAGGTGGCAATGTGGACCCACCATCCATATATAAACCCTTTTCCCCATCTTCCACATTCTGTTATAGGAGCCCAGAGCCTCCGTTTTTCGATCTGTTCTCAGCCACGAGATCATGATCCAGCCATCTACACATTCACATTCCTCGAGTTATCATCTGCAGTTTTCCCCGGAGGAGCATTTTTCTAATGCCACGTTCAGGTACGCATGCTCACTTTCAGTTTTATCAAATAGTTGTTATATGTTCTTTATCATCAAATAGTTGTTATATGTTCTTTATCATCAAATATTGTTCACGTCGAGTATTTGGTTTTTATGTGTGCAGGTACTTGTTCAACAATCTTACAACCCCTTCAGGTATATGTACAACACTCGCATGTAGTTACTCCTTCTGTAAACAATTGTATATCCCAGTCACACCCTCTGACATTTACCTTTAGGTTTCCTACATTCAGCTCTCTAGTATCTTTACCTCTGCCACATTTTGGTACTGTCAACCGATAGCACTCTCCCCCACGTGAGTTGTCCCATTCATAGTTCCCCTTGGCAACTTGACACTCATGCTGATTTCACCCACTAGGATTGGGAGTCTCGATAGTATTTTTCTCTTTCAAGAATGAACCCCATACTTCTTCTTATCATATTGCTAACCTTCCTAACGGACTCCCCAGGTCATATCATATTACACTTGTTTCTATTCATTGCACCCCCACAGTTTCATTAGCCCTCCATCTCATCCACCATCAATTTTCCCATCTGCAGATTGTCCTCCATCCACTTACCTAATACAAAAACCCACCCATGGGGCCCCCACCCTCCACTAGTTATCTTTCACAAACTTGTGCTCTAAACAAACCAAGCCATCTTTCACTGGGGCACCCGTTTCTCTATCTATATACTCAACCCAAATTATTCTTTATTTCTTTGGTAATTGTATAAATACCTTGTTTCCAGCATATACATAGCTTTTTTAGTCGTCATCCCCGATGGCCTTCTTTTACCTGGAAAAGCAACCCATGTCGCCCTTGGTTGGGACATCCACCCTTTTTTCATATCGACATTGTTAACAAACCCCGAGTATCCTAAATCCATGTACCCACGATCTCTGGTTTACCCACTTTGTTAGCCTCTGACACAGTTTAACCCCATATCTAGTCATCCCTCTGACACTAGATCCAGTTTTACGGTTGTTTCCAATCATCCCTCAACACCCCAACCAAGGGCAGTCTTGAGTCCCATAGTATCTTGACTTCATCCATGTTACCCATCAGTACCTGATATCACCCATTACTCAGTGGATTTCAAGAATCTCTTTGCTTCTTGACGTCATGTCTCCCTTCCTATCGACATCGACACAATTTCTAGAAGGGCGACAATATATTGACTCTCATTACCTTTTCAATGAGGAGTACCAGACGAAACAGAGAGAGTCATGATCGCTTTCTGATTCTTTTGACCCCCGTGACATTTGAATTCAACAAACTCTTATGTTAAGGTGGGTCTTACTATGCAATCGTTGCAACTTTCCATACCCATCGAAGACCTCTGAATTTGTTAGGCCATCAATGCCTACGAGTCATCAACACCCCTTATTGTCATCCTTTACTCGCTTCAGAGCAAGTTCACCATTCAAAACTGTCATCTGTCGTTATCAACCACCCCTGAGGGCGTTGCAATTATCTACACCATCATACATCTTCTGTTACAGTCCCACATTTTGGTTTCATGACACGAGCACGGGGCATGCCCGCCTCGTTTGTATATAGATTTTATTTTTTTCCCATAGTTTTCTCTCTCCCTCCAGCGGATCGCTCTTGTAGTTCCTCTCTTCACTCTTCCACGCAATGGAACCATCAACAAAAGAAACATTGATGTATTTCGACTATACGTATGCTCCTAACCTCACACATTAGGGGGTATATGTTATCACTGAAAAATCGTCCGCAGCATTGCACACAATGGTTGAAGAAATACATCAATGCTAGTAGGAATTAGTACACCTACAACATCAAAATCCATCAAAAAGGCATAAAACTATACACTTGGTTCAAAAATTAAAGTGTGCAAATTCACCAAAGGAAGCGTGCGCACTGTACGCAGAATGTGCAGGATAACACAACCCTAAGCGCGCACTGTGCGCAGAATGCACAAGATGCGCCACTGTCTATGAGAAAATCCGCACACTTCTCATGAACGACGCATTTATGAATCTTGTCGATGTCTCAACCACTTCTAGTTCGACCCCCAACACGATTTGACACTCAAATCTGAGCAAAATCTAGCTTGGAGGCTTGTCAAGAGCTAGGAAGTGCCATAAAAGGCCCCTTGTTCACACTATGAACCACTTGTATCTTGCCATGAATGGACACTATAAATATGTTCCAGGGGTGTGCTAGAAAATAGAACTTCGAGGTATTGTTATGCTGGAAGAATTCTTCTTGGAGAATCCTCTTTTCTCTTTGAATCATTCAAGCACTATAGCAAGGGCCATTCCACTCACCTCTTGAGAGGATTGGCACCGTATTTCTTCACCATTGTTATTTGCCATTGTATGAAGAGAAGAGCTCTCTATTAGGGAACTCAAGAGCCCTCCTAAGGAGGAAGAAGGGATTCATAAGTCCCTTCCTTTCTCTATGGTGCTATCCTATCAATACATTGACCCATTGGTAGCTATATGATTGTCATTTTTTGTTTTTCATGGTTCTACTTCTTGCAAGCTTTTCTAACATTTATTTCTCTTTGTTTTTAGTTTTATTTCCTTGTTTCAAGTGTATTTAATTATCTAATCAACTCACAAACCTCTGTCTTGTTTAGTTGACTTAAATAGGAAAGTAAGTGTTGTGTTTTTGCTCACCCATGTTACAAAACCAACACAACAATTTTGTCATTAATTGTCACAATTAATGACCAAATATATGACCAAATTAATGACCACAAGACAAGCTATAAATGACCAAACTAAATATTTGGCACCTAGGGTATCTGAAGACCTACAGGCAGGTGAGGGAGAGATTCTCTTGGAATGGTCACAAGGAGGATGTGATTCGATATGTGAGGGAGTGCATGACTTGTCAGCAGAACAAGACAGAGCTTACACATCCTGCATGACTATTTCAACCATTGTCGATCCTAGAGCAAAAGTGGGAAAAAATTTCCATGGACTTCATTACAGGGTTGTCGAAGGTACAAGGCATGGACTGTATCTATGTTGTGGTAGACAGGCTAACCAAATATGCACACTTCTTTTCCACTATTTTAGAGTACAACACATCACAAGTAGCAGACATATTCTTCAGGGGGGTGTTCAAACTACATGGTCTTTCGAGGAACATAGTCAGTGATCGAGATAGCAGGCTTCTCATCCATTCTGGCAGGAGCTATTTAGGTTATGAGGGACGAATTTGACACCTAGTACCAGCTATAAACATTGTAAGTTTAATTTTCCTTTTAAAATAGTGGAGCATTATGTCGACAAAACAATTATGGACTCAGTTATAAAAGTTAGTGCGAAAGGTTGAGAAAAGAATCATAAAACCATAAACTGTTCATTATAAAAAAAATTACACCATAACCCCAAAATTGTTGTTGCGAAATAAAACTGGGTTTGAAACCCCAATGCGAGCTTAGTAGTCATTGTTTCATCAAATCCATACTAACTCCAAAGTCGACCGAGTTCCCTCATCGATAAATAACAAAGTGAGCCACGATTTTGTGGGTTTGATCAATCTTCTACCAGTCGGGTCAAAACAATTAGACAAGATTTCAAATCTGGGCTTATATTTATTACTTTCCCATTCACATTAGATGGGGAAACAAATCCTGGAGCAGAGAAAGTGAGCATGAGGTTTGAAGTGTGGACTGCAAGCGAGACAATAACAATCCCTTCCCACAACAAAATTTCAAAGCGACAACAAGATATAATACACTATCCTTCACAACTCTGCAAATAGTGGTAATAATAATACAAAAGGACTCCATATCTTCCAAGGTCTAGGCATGAGGTGAGGGTACTATACAATAGTCACAAAACCCAACTGTTCTTTTCCCTTTATAGAGAAAACCCTTTCAAATCAATCATGAAAAATGAGCGAAATCGAATGTATTTACCCATAGTCGTTTGCCAACAACGATACCATAGTAATACCATCATTTTCTCCAGGTGCAATACAACGATACACTTCAAAAAAATAGAATGTCAAACAATATTTTCAGTTTGAATTGCTTAAATGCCAAAACAGAAGAAACACAAATTGAAATGTATTTTTACAAGGCTAGAATGTTCACAAAAAATCCTGTAAACTTTGGAAAACAAACATATTTTGCATGCAAACTCTAAGAGACAACAAGACGATTTTATCTGGAGCAGAGCCAACAATCCATGAATGAAGAGATAAAAGCCACATACCTGAAAGAAGAATGCTAGAAAACTCCAAAGCACAATTATTTTTCACCAAGGACTGAGTACAATGGAGGCGCTACTAACCAAAGCAACCAAAACAAGTGTGAGAAGTATAGTGAAGGTGGTAGCTTAGAGGTAGGGTAAGAATGACGTATTGTAAATGCATGATGCTTCTCATCTTCTAAATTAAATGCCATCAGCCACATCCAACTTTAGAGCGCACTTAGCCTAAAAAAAACAACTCTAACATATGTCGACCATACTTTAAACATTTGTCAAAAAAACATTCAATCATCAAGAGTTAGGCTCAAGGTTGATGCATGATCTAAAATTTATTATATGCTCATCAATACTTAGCATCGAAACAAACATGACCCTGATATCCTGCTAGTGGATGATTACCATATAACAATCGATTTCCCAAATATACCATAAGTTTGCATGTAGCTTTCACTTAGTATTTGAATAATATATCAAAATCTGGGTGTAGCAAGAGTAAAATGTCTAATGAATTAAACATTCCTTTCCCTTAAAACAACATTTCTAACACACCCAACATCCATTAATTGCAAATAGAACTAGGTTAGGACCTTTTATTTTCATTTTCAAACTGTGAAATTCTTATTGTAAGGTAATCATGAGCGCAACTTGAAGATCTTAACAAGAGGAATTGTTTCCCTTCCATATTACTGTTCTAAAGGGGGTCCCACCTATTTAGTATTATTAATAAATATATAATAGCAATAATGCATTGGAAGTAATTTGGAGGCAGGGATTTCATGTTGCACTTTTTTGGGCGTCAACAAACTGGTGACTCGACAGGGAAATCTGCTTCCAGTAGATTTAGAACTCAGAATGCTTGGTTCCGTAAACTAGTAGAAATATGTGATCGGAGTTGTTCAGAAAATAGTTATGCAACAGGGGAAAAAACGGCTTAAGGGAATTGATGGAATGGGACTTCGTGGAATAACTTATGGAAAATGAGATGTATGAGGGGAATTTGTCCTGTATGCATAAAAATCAATAGGAATCGTAACTGAAAATATTTATAACTTTCAAGGGTGATACTTCTGATATGCTCTTGAATCTCATAATGGAGGGAAGAAAGGGATAGCACAAAATGGGAAGAAATCAAAACCAACTATTCTACAACAGTGTTGAAAGAAAAAGCTATTTCATCAGTGTTTCGAAAGGAGGATATCGTAACAACTATGTATTACTTTATTCTTATTGATCAACAATACTTACAGAAATGACATAATTATGGAAAAATTGATCTAGACCTTACTTCCTATGACCATAAAAAAAATAAAAACAACAGAAACCAAAACCCAATAAACCAAAAGTGGCAAACCAAAGGAAAGACAAAAATATGTACATCAGTCATATTTACACAATATAGAGCCAGTGATCAAGCTAGTTCCACATAATGTTTCAAGTGGGAACCATTGGTACTGTAAGAAAACCATCACTCATCCATGTCCTCAAGAAGATATGAATTTGTGCCAAGGATAGAAGTGATTTTGAAAGGACCTAGCCATAACTTTTGGAACTTAGAATGCCTTCCTCTCTCATCATGGGCCGAGTCCCATAGTGAGACTTTGTCATCTATTTTAAATTCAACGATCTTTTCTCGTTTTTTAAAATACTTCTTCAAAATTTGTTGCCTCTTTTTTAGATTTTCCAAGGAAAAATTCATTTCTTCTTTGAGGGATAGCAAACTATTTATCCTTTGAGAGGCATTAGAAGAATTTAATTCTTTGGTCTGTAGCATCAAGTGTAAGGAAGAGAGCTCTAATTAAATAGGCAGAATAGCCTCTTGGTCGTATATGAGCTAAAAGGGAGTAAAGCCTATACTTGCTTTAGTGGTTGTATGGTCTGCCCAAAGAGTATAAGTTAGAAGTGTGTGCCACTAGTGAGGTTTGTCTTCTATAATTCTCTTTATAATCATGACCAGATTCTTATTAGTGGATTTTGCTTGTCCATTTCCTTGAGGGTAATAAACATATGAAGTAAATGCTTGACACCTAATTTAGCAAGGAAATGGGTCAATTTTGTAGAAATAAAGGTTGGACCATTGTCCGAAATGATTTCTAATGGGAGGCCAAATATGGAAAAGATATTGGACTCTAAGAAAGAAATTACTTGTTCATCTTGCACGTGTCTAAGATGGTCAACCTCAATCCACTTGGTAAATTAATCTATGGCTGTCAAAATGAAGATATTCCCTGTAGAGGATGGATGATTGATTGGGCCAATAAAGTCTAAACCCCATTTAGAAAAATGGAAATATGGAAGGACAGGTTGTAAAGGCATGGCAGAAAAATGTTCCTTACCAACGAATTTTTGGCATTTATCACAGGACCTCACGAATTTATAAGAATCACGAAAGATAAAACGCCAATAATAACCATTTCTTATGATCTTAAAGGCGGTAGCTTTAGCGGAGAAATGGCCACCAATATGAATGACAGATGTTGATGATCCACGAATCTCGTATATTATTTTTTGTGCTTCATCATCATTTACACATCGGAGAAACAAACCATCATCAGATCTTCTAAACAAGGTGTCTCCTAAAATAATCTACTTAGAAGCTTCAAGTCGAAGTCTCCTTCTCTGATGAGGATCCAAATCATCTGGGCGCCTTTGATACTGCAAATAATACACTAGATTTTTATACCAAGGATGCTCATATATAGAGATATTTTGATTTTCAATATAAAATAATGTTGAAAGAGGGTTATCTTGGTCGTCAAATTATTCACTTGGTTCAGGATGTTGAGCTAAGTGAAGGGCTAAGTCTCATGCCTTGATTGCCTTAGAAGTCACGATTTTCAAATCATGCTCCTGAATTTTGGCAAGCCAATGTGAAAGTTTTCCGAAGAGGTAAGTTTGTCAAAGTAGAAACTTGATAGTAGGCAAAGGGACTTTTACCTATGTATGTTTTCCCAAAATAAAATGGTGAAATTTTTCTATAGCTTTCACAAGAGAAAAATCATGTTTCTCAATATAAGAGTATTTGATCTCGTCATTTGATAGATTTTGACTCATGTAAGCTACATTTTTTTTCATTGTTTTGGTCGTCACATTGTAAGAGGATAGCAGAAATTGCCTCCTCGGGGGCATTGGTGTATATGATAAAGTCTTTCTCAAAATTCAGTTTCACTAAAACCGAGGCAGAATTGATCGCCTTCTTAATCCTAAGGAAAGCATTTTCGACATCATTTGTCCAAGAAAAAGAACGATCTTTCTTCAAAAGATTATGGATTGATTTAACCATCACATCAAAATCGAGAACAAATCTATGAACACAATTAATAATACCCATGAAATCTTGAACTTATCTCTTGGATGTGGGGGCAGGTAGGTTTAGAATGGCAGTAATCCTCTCGGGATATATAATTATCCCTGAATAAAAAACAATGTGACCGAGAAGCTTACCCTTTATGACACCGAATATGGATTTGGAAGGATTTAAAGAAATGCCAAATTTTCTACAGTGCATGAGAACTTTTCTAAGATGACCGAAATAATCTAACTGGTTTTTAGAATAAACAGTCAAATCATCAAGATAAACTTGGATAATCTTACCAATTAAATTGTCAAAATCTATCTACATAGCTCTTTGAAAAGTGGCACCTGCGTTAGATAAGCCAAAAGGAATACGTTCGTAAGCAAAGGAGCCCTAGCGTGTGGCAATGTGGTTTTATATCTACCAGTCCTTTTTACCTTGATTTGATTATATCTAGAAAAATTGTCAAGTAAGGACATCACTTGAGACCCTACGACCTGTTGTAAAATCATTTCCATATTAGGAAGCGGAAAATGGTCTTTTACACTTGCCCTATTTAATGCGCGGAAATCGACTCATAATTTCATCTAACCGGTATTTTTCTGAACATGGACCATATTTGAAACCCATTCAAAATACTTGATTGGAAAGATTATATGAGATTTCAACAATTTTCCCAATTCTTTTCTAATGGTGGCTTCAAGTGTAGGATTAATAGGTCTTTGCATTTGCCTAACTGGTTTTGCCCCTTCCTTGATAGGAATGGCATGTTGTATGAGAGTAGAATCAAAACCACGAAGATCCTCATATGACCAGACAAAAACATCTTGAAACTTACAGAGTAATTATGTGAATTTTGTTTTCTCTTCATCAGAACACTGGGCACCTAATTTAATGATTTTTGGATATTCAGATGTCCCAATATTCAAGGAAATAATATCCCCAACTTTCATTTTTTACTCCTCTTCCTTATGTGTTTCTTTGTTGCCTAAATCACTTGACGAGAATGAATTCTCAAGAGGAGTCAATCCTTTAGGAAACTTGTCATCCTCAACATAGATGATTTCCTTGGGCTTAAAAGGTTCATTCTGTATGAAAGTGCAAATGCCTTCGTCACTCGGGAAAACCTACCTTGATTCTACATTATCAAGGAGTTGAGGACGGTATAGAGATTGGAACGTACCATTAGGTCTTTGAGGTAAGAGCTGCCGAGTAGGAGAAGATGCAAAAACAACTAATCTATCAGCCATTGAATTAAGTTCCCTCTTAACATGAGTGATGTTAAATGATAACAGAATTGAAATCAACATCCAAACAACTTCGGTATAACGTTTAAGTAACTTATTGTTTGGTACGTAATTTTTTCGTACAATATTCACAACAAGTTCAGAATCACCAAAAATTGTAAGGTGGCCACAACCAAGATTATATGCATTTTTAATGCCCAACAATAAGGCTTCAAACTCAACGATATTGTTTGTACAAGCAAATTCCAACCTATAAGAGAAATTGTGAATTTTTCCTATAGGAGAATATAGAATTATGTTGGCTCCATTACCTTCATTTGAACATGGGCTATTAAAATGCATGTGCCACATGCCATCATCAAAATCAATTGGTTCAAGTATAATGTCACCTTAGAGTACACCCCCAAATCTTCTTCGAGATAATTTACATTGGGTTGGGGAACGCTCTCTATATAGGGTGAAATTATTCCTTCCCTAAGAACTATAATGTTCTTTCTGTTTCGAGTGACGGATAAATGTGTACCATTGAGTGAAAGGTATCCACCAATTAAGGATTTCCAGTCCCTTCCCAAAATAATTGAGTAGTTACTCACATGCATATCAATCACTTGGATATTGAGAGTTGTTCTTATCTTGGGATGCACACACAAAACTAAGGTTACATCTTTGATCTCACCTATAGTTGATTGTTGCATATTATTATAAGAGAGCATGCTTCTAGAATTTTCATTGGTGCAAGATAAGCCAAGCTCTTCCATGATGATTTTAGACATCACAGTTGGACTAGAACCACCATCAATTAGGCAACAATGAGCTATTTTATCCATGATTTTTACTGAGATGTAGAAAGGAGGGTTTTTTACAGGGTTCCTAAAGTTATTTACACCTATTCTATTTACGGTTGAATCTTCTTCCTTTGAATCTTCAAATAGATTGGCTATGGTAGAAATCTTACCTTCCATAAAGTCCTTAAGATGCTTCTGTTGTTTTGGAATGAAAACCATGTCCAAAAGGGTAGCATTTGCTTTGATATTAGCCAATTGGTTAAGGATATTATACTTGGAAGAAGGAAGAGGAGAAGATACTCCTTGATTGCTTGAGGTTATGACAGTTTGTGTATCAACACTTTGAGAAGATGAACTTGGGGCAGAAGAAGTGCGGGGAGGATCAAATTTTCTCTTGGCAGTGTAAGATTTATTCCTAGTATTTACTACCATAACATCTTCTAGTTCAACCCAATCTAAAACCACGATAGTGTTAGAAAAGTAGGTGTTATTGTTTAACCATAGACAATATAGCAATATTGTCACCCAACCATAGGCCGAAGCCACCCCCGAGCACCTTAACCTTGACAGAGAATAATTTTGGAAGCAAACCCTAGGCCTAATAGCCAATAAATGTAGCGTACCTCTCTCTAGAGCTAGCACACAAGGGGAAAAGTCCAAACCATAACCAAGAGAAAGTCCAAGCCTAAAACTGAAAATTCAAGTTGTAGTAGTTGCAGCTACAACTACTCTCCAGACTTTCGCACTTACTAGATTTCTGCAGTGCGCACTAGATTTTTGCAGTTGCGAGATGTAAATGAGCTCTAGCATCCTGTATTTATACTGCTCTTCCTTAGTTGTCTGGGCTGAATTCTCTTTCTGGACGCTAAAAACTCAATATTAATTATTTTCTTTAGCTGACTTGTCTTCTAGGGTTATGTTCAACGCTTTAGGGTTTCTTCTTGCTTCCTGGAATATTCTATTCTTGTCAGGGTTACACGTGGAGGTTTAATACCTTATGCAACTACCATAATATCAACACTCCCTTCTAGATAGGAAGGTATTTAAAGGTAATGGTCTTGAGCACAAACATACCATTCAATCGGTAGCATCATCATAGCCACATAGGCTATCTCATGATCAAATCACGAGCACCATCATCACTATCAGTATCATCTGATAGCATCAACTGTATCATCTCTCAAAGCCATACTCCATTTGAGTACTCAGGCATGATGTTGGATAAGTCACTCAATCCATAGAGTGATACAAGAACCATTCTTCTAATCTGGACATATGTCCTAGAAGAATAACCATTCCAACAGATATTGGAAGCCATGCCATGGGCTACAAGGATTATTCTTCTAATCTAGACATATGTCCTAGAAGAATAAATGTCCTGGACCATTTTCCGCCTGGAGAATGTCTGTTCACCAGCACATTGACTATCCATCTAGCTAATAATTATTTCCAACAATATTGATAGTCTTCATGGCAATCAGAACAATGCCATTCAATAAAACACAACTATGTCTATCCATAGTAGTACACAACTACTATCCAATGGTACACAACCACACCAAGTAGCACATGACTATTTATTCAGTGATGCATACTCACAACCAGTGAAACACATCCACCACAATAACATACATCTACTGTCCAGAGACATATAATCTCCACAACAATCATATCATCCGATATCAACCTGCATAAAACAATATCATGATATAAACTTAGTCATCTGGTCCATTCTTCCACTCACATTTGTGAGATTTGGAAGAGCATATGCCCTCAGAAGGTAAAACATCAGCCATCGACTATCTGGACTATTCTTGTCATGCATAGAAGAATAACTGCCCCTGATTTATGAGCCTAGACCATTCACCTAAATGGGCCATTCTTTCGGCACTAATCATAGTGCAACCTGGAGAGAATGATTTTTCCCTAGAGAATGCATGTCCCTAATTGTTGAATTTGGACCATTCACCTAACTGGGCCATTCCTCTGACACTAATCATAGTGCAACCTGTATAGAATGATTCTGCCCTAGGGAATGATTTTCTGGACAATTTCGTAATGGAAATGACTGTCCTACACCAACCTCCAAAATGGACCATTCTTCAAAATTGCTCACAACTGTGAACTTTGAAAGAATGATTGCCCAACAAGGTGGACCATTCTACTTGACTACTACTCAGAGTGATTGTCAAGAAGAATGATTGTCCTAGACCATTCCCCCACACTGCCCACAAGGGGAATCATTATCTTTGGTACATCAACAATCTAACGAACCATTTTCATTACGAAAATGACTGTTCGATCTGGACCATTTTTCGAACTAGAAAATGCATGTCCATCGGAAATCTCAAAATACTTTCCGAACTAGAAAGGAACTGCTCATCCTGGACCATTTTTCGAACTGAAAAATGATTGTCCATAAATCAATAACACATAGTGCTCCCTCCCAACCTGGGAGTAATCTCTTCTTTTTTCAATAAGGAATTCATCTCCACAAGCCCCAGCTTGCTTCTTAAGTACACAAACTTTTCATCATGGACAAAGGATTTACCAAAATATCTACTATTTGCTCATCTATGG
This sequence comes from Picea engelmannii, assembly GCA_009831015.1. Taxonomy (NCBI): domain Eukaryota; kingdom Viridiplantae; phylum Streptophyta; class Pinopsida; order Pinales; family Pinaceae; genus Picea; species Picea engelmannii. The sequence continues at coordinate 15,238 of ML820071.1, read as the reverse complement.
AGATATATTGGAGAACCACTTCTCTTTTATGGACTTCATCACGGAGAATATAATGCTTGATCTCAATGTACTTCGATCTGTCATGGAACATTGGTTTTCTCTGAAGGCTTCAAATCGCTCTGATCATTACAATATATCATGGTCGAGTTCAACACTTTTGTTTCCTGCTAGCTCATGAAATCGTGGCAAAGCACAAACTGAAACATATCCAAGTAGCACTTCTTCTGTAATCGTGAGAGTTTTCCATGGATTAGCAATCCATCATCTTGGACTTCTGAGTAAATATTCTGATATGCTATCTTTGTTATAGAAAATTTTCACCATACTTCTGTTGTATATGAGATACTTTTCATCATGTTGTTTGAATCCATACAAGGTCTTCTTATATATGCATACATGGGTCTCTTTCTGGTATAAACTTCTTTCTCACTTGCTTTATTTGGGAAGAACAATCTTTTACATGTAAATTCCAATCCATGGATACCAGTGAGTTGTCATTATATTTTTTCTCCCTCCTTCTGGAAGAACCTTTGAATCTCGCAATGCTTCCATTCACGGGTCTTTTTCACATTTTCTTACATACATTGTTCTTTATCATAACTTCCATTTATTCTGCTTGATTGCTTCTAGTGGGTTCAAACCAAGCTGGTAGTCTTGTGATTCTCGATATAATAAATGGTTGTTTTGGATTTTCTTTCTTTCTTGGAATCTTCATGTTCTTCCTCATGTTTCTCTTTAGCTCTTGAGTGCATGGAGTATTCTATAGATTCCATGCCCTAAAGATTCCAACTTCTTCCTTTCATCATAGGATCCTGGATGTAGATGGACAACTAAGGATACTTTAAGGCTTCTTCTGAACACGTATTGCTTATCATGGCTACTAATTTCAATGGGAACATGTACATATACTTCATAATCCTCAATGGATCATATCATTTAGGATTAGCTCCCTCTTAATCCTTGTTTCATGTATGAATGGATGCTCTTATTTTTGGAATTTTGTAATCAACTATGTCCATCTAAGAGAGTCCACACTTCTGTTTGCATCCTTGTTGCTTTCTGCAAAGTGTCATAATTATTTTTCTAGTTTCCTCTTGATTGTTGACTTCTTTTTGTTTTGACTTCTTTTGGGTCTCTTCAAGTTTGATTCTGATTTCGGCTTATTTGGCAGTTGTTACTTATATAATAGCTTCCACAGGAATTGTTACCAAATATTGTCAACATACTTCATCTTTTTCATGTGTATTGCTTGACTTGTAGTCACTGTGATAACAATCCTTATCTTGTTATTCTTCCATAGGTATTGTTTCACTAACCATCTTTTCTTCTAAGAAATAGATATGCATGATATGTACAAGAACTATGTAAACATGGTATGTACAAGAACTATGAAGAATATTGTTACCTTGATTTTGAAGAAGAAGTTTGTTTTATCCTGCTTGGTTTTCTTTGAGGGTTCCCTTTCTTCGACAATTGTTGCTTCCTTCGTTTCCTTCCTTTTCTTTAAATCAGGACAATGGTTTTTGGCAGTTGAAGCATTGTATCTTTGACATATCCTTTTTCTTGATTTGGTTTCTTCTTTCTTATTTGTGAAATTCTTGAACTATGGTGTGAAATCTTGATCATTGTATTTTCTTTGGGATACTCCTAAATGTCTATAGTGTGCACTAGATTTTTGTAGTTGCAAGTTGTGTGTGTACAAATGAGCTCTGGCATCCTGTAATTATACTTCTCTTCCTTAGTTGTCTGGGCCGACTTTTCTTTCTGGAGGCTAAAAACTCAATATTAATTATTTTCTTTAGCCGACTTGTCTTCTAGGGTTATGTTCAATGCTTTAGGGTTTCTTCTTGCTTCCCATAATATTCTATTCTTGTCAGGGTTACACATGGAGGTTTAATACCTCCCGCAGCTACCATAATATCAACAGATAGTGGTATCATGCCTTTTTCCAAAGATCTTATCTCTAGCATTTCTTTTAACTTCGCAGGTATTCTCATCATGATTTTCTTCAAAAAAGTTACACCAAGTGCGAGTCATTATGGCCTTTGGATGAAAAGTGATTTCATTAGTATTTCTAAAAGGTGCTAGAGAAGAATAAGTCTTGGGGGAAGAGGAAGAAGAAATTCTCGTTCGTTCGTAAGCTATCATCCTATTATTCATATCTTGCATGAGTTGTAGAATCGAAGACATATTTGTTTGCTTGGCCAAGTCTCCCTTAGGAAGACCCGTTCTTTTTAGTTGCTCTTCATACTCTAATCAATTCTGAAGAGAGGAACCAAGATTGTCAATAGCCTTTTCTTCAAGTCTATGGCAATAAGGAGAAGGTAAATCATTATAATAATGCATGAAAGCAAGTTGATTTTGAGGACGAATTAGTTTGGGGATTTGATTATATAAATTGGTGAAACGAAGGTTAAAATATTTAATGGTTTCACCATCTTTATAAGAATTTTTATTGTATTCCCTTAATTGATGAGCTGGACTCTTGGGCTATCCATAATTGGATTTGAACCAATAAACCAATTCTTCCCATGTTGAAAGGATTTTGGGCAGGACGACAAAAAAATTTGTTGCAACTTTCCCTTCGAGAGAATTCAAAAATAAACACATGCAAGTTTCATTATCATTAGCCCCTATGTTATGACAAGCATTAAAAAATGCTATCGGGTGTTCATTTGTAGTAACAGTACCATTTCATGAGAATCTAGGTAAATGATCTTTGAATTTTGATAGTGGTTGAGTTGTTGGTGCTAGATTCAAGGAAGAAGACGCATGCCACGATGTTGTTGTAACATCTTCTTTGAATTGAAAATTCCATATTTCTTAATGATTTTGGCAGGATTGGTAGTGGATTGAATAGGGATTTGATGACTATAGATACTTCCAATTACAGATGAAGCAAAAGGCTGAGAAGAGGAAGAACCTCCAGTACCACTACCAGTACCCAAATACGTCATGTTGAAAGTGATAGGTATGGGTGATGAAGATGAACTAGCAAAATCAGATAAAGCTTGCATAAGAGCACTTTGTTGTGTTTGTAAGACAATATTTCTCCTTCCTATTTCAAAAATAGGAGTAACTTCAGGGGACAATCCTCTCCTTTTTCGAGAATACGAGAATTAAAGGACATGAAACAACAGACTAAACATGGAAGAGATTATTGTAAAAGGTTACTATTGATTTTTGGGCTGCCTTTGCCCGGCTTCCCAACATTCACGTATATGTATGTCCCTGTCAATTTCTTCCCAAGAGTGGTCAAGTTCAACACGAGTACTAGCAGTTGCTAAAATAGTATTGAATAAAGTCAAGGCAATGTTGGTCTGGTCATTAAGACCGTTTCCAATATTCGACCGTCTCACAACGGGTACTGTCATGGAAATGTCAATCAAAGTGTAATCAGAAAAAACTAAAAATAAAATACAATAGTAGTACAACAACCAGAGAGATATGAAAGAATATCCCCAATATGGTCGCCAAATAAATGTTGAGGAAAAAGGCATGAAGGACCTCACTCAAACATTTTCAGATCTTGCTAGGCTAAAACAAGATAGTTGGGAATGTTACTCGGGGTTTATAGCCCTGAAATCAAAACAATCACTTGATCCACAAGTAATATGTACAAGAGACCAAGGCTGGTTTTATTTATTATATGTAACTGTGCAAAAAGAAGAAAGTAAAAATATACATAAGTGTGTACATGGACAAAGAGATAAGGATAAAAAGAATCTGAAAATATCATTTAAGATACACATGTGAGATACAAATCAACCATCTATTTTTTTATTTATTTTTTATTGATTTCATTATGAGATACAAAGCAAAAAATCTCTTTACAAACCCCTACGAGGGTGCGGACCAAAGTCAAATTTAGAAGTCTCCGATGAGCACCATACAAAAAGACTCTGACAATAAAAGAAAACTGAAGCTAGAGATCTGGATTAGCTTTCCATAAAAGAAATGTCACTTGACTCTGCAAAATATTATTTATCAGTCATGAAATTTAATCCACAAAAAAACAAGAATACACAGACTACCTAAGATAGATCTTACACATTTAAAAACAAGTTGTTGAAAGCTATGATTTAGTTTTGAATCCTGTTGCCTTCAATAAGACCCTGTTGTCATCAAAATGGTTTAACTTTCTAGTAAACTCAGAGTGAATGAAGAAAAGAAAAATCTCAAAAATATAGAGCAAACCTTATATAAGAATTTCTCCTTCTTCTCTCTATTCTCCCTTTTGTCTCTTCCTTTGATTGAGATTTTATTCTTTTTCCAATAAGTTATGGTAGTTCAACTACCTTTCTTTTGTTAAGCTTA